>JAHPZR010002040.1:17500-35000 GCA_019787425.1 Platygyra sinensis
CATCAACAAATAAATGATATTTGGGTATCTAGCAAATGGCAAAGGATTGGATCCACTCTAGAGGCCAACATGAAAACAGTCAGTTTTTTTTCACATACTGAGAAGGCCATTTACAGTCTACATGTTAGAAAAATAGCAGTTTCAGCAAAATAAATACTTTTTGCTTACTCTTTTTTTTATATTTGCAGGTGACTTAAAGACTTTGCAATGGCATTCCTCTTAGACAAAGATGAACTCAAATATAAAATTGTCACAACACTGATTCCCACAGAAGACAAGTTATATAAAGTTTATAGCTATTTATGTGATATGAAAATCCTAGAACCCAATAGGGTTACATGTGTATACTAACACTTTATTGCATGAAGGTTATAAATCCAATCTGGAATTCATGACAAAAATATTTGGAAAAATATTCAGGCCTTAAATTTATACACACTAATCTATTTTTTTTTTTAACCTTTTCACATTTACCAATTTTCCATGGGATTTATAATTATATATTGTTATACCGGTTTCACTTGTAATAATAATAATAATAATAATAAAAGCAACTGCTTTCCTTTCACACCTTTGAACTTTGACAATTGGTTATTACTTACGGTTACAGCTTATCAAGTTTTTACCTTTACAAGAAAAAAGTAAACATTTAATGACAAAGACAAGTTTATTTGCAAATATATGGTGCAACAAACTCGTACATAGTGTAACAATAAAAAAAAAATCCCTTAGTTTTTACCACTAGGTTCCCAGTATCTTGTTGGTACGAAATTACCTTGAAACTTTGTTCAATTTTGTACTATAAACAACTTCGAATCATAACCCTTAAGGGCCCACAGAGGGATTTTCACGCGTTGCTAAGGAAGTGAAATGTTACTTCCTGTGACTGACGTCATGATATCGTGAGCTGACCAGAAAACCCACTTGCGGACCTGGAAAATTTGATAACAATCTCCTAATTGTTTTGATTATAGTCGTTTTAAAACTTTAAAAATAGGTCCGCAATGCGTACTTGGGGTCTTATGCTTAATTTTATTCCTTTCGGTCGGAATGTTGTTCTCAAATATCAGCATGTGGGAGTTGACTTGCTAGAAGTGAAAAGGTAGACAAGTCATTACAATTTTTAAAGACAGAGCGGAAAAAATTTGACAAAATTTGAGGTGTTGGAAATATGATTGAATGTGGTCTTCCATGTTTGACACACTATACACACAAGTACACCTATCTTCTCAACTGAAACTAAGGATAAAAGTGAATTAAAATGACATCTCTTCCAAGTAATATCAGATATGCAAACACAATCACAGTTATGATTTACATTGTTTAAACTTGATGAATTATTGATGAGTTTGAGAAAATTGTTTGAAAATATTTCCACAAGTGAATTGTTAAGAGACATATATATTGGGCATTGTGTGATATCAAGAGTAAAAATAATGAACAATGTATTAAATCGCATTACACTGCATTGAATGTACATTCTGGCAAACCTGGATTGTTAGTTAAGTGTAACCTCACTGTAACAGTAAACGGTAAGTACACTTTTTTGTACAGAATTAATATCTTGTGCCACTTTATAGGCTCAATCCAATGAGCATATTCTGAGTACAGCGTCTTCTATTTGATTCTAAATTTTAACAATAAATAGGTGAACATAATTGCAAAACACCGTACACTGCTTACCAGTGTGCTTCGGTCAGTTCCTTGAGTTGCGGCCAGCAGACACAGTGGTTGTTGGATTAGTGTTATTAAGTACTGTGGGGCCTGGATTGTTCTCCACATCATTCACTTCCCCTTACAAGCAACAGGATATAGACCAAAGGTATGTCATCATTTCTTTACATGTCTAGAATTTGTTTCAAGGTTGTCGAGCAAAACACATTTAGCTAAGACATGGTAAGAATCCATCCCCATTGAACATGTGATAAAGCATCATTCACTTCCTCAACCGGTATTGTTCAACTAATATGTCCCCATACTCGCAGTTAATATTGTCATGTTGTTAACAAACGGCTCTAGTACAGTTAAGTTCAGCAGTTTACCTGCAATCACAGTTGCTCAAAATAACTTCACAGCAGTAGAAGTACATGCATACGAGTTACATGATAGCAGTAGATCGAGTCCAATAACTGACACTCATTTGGGTAATTAGAAGGTCAGTGCTTGCAAAAGCAGATACTCAGTTCTCCCGTGCAATCCACACTGAAACCAGCCGAGCCTGGATTAGTTAATGGCTTTTGTGAGAAACAAATCGCTTGTATCGGCCTATTGGGGAGGATCTAAGTGCAAATAACAGAGAATACATGGTTCTCGTGAGCAGTGAGGGAAGAAAGATAATACACTGTATCTAACAAAAATGAGCCAAAGCAATTGAAAAATGGAAAACAACTGACCTTGGAAACTGCAACCAACTTGCGAAGGTAAGCTGTGCAAAAATATTACATGTACTCAAAACAGCAATGGCCGCTGTATCGAAAGCTCACATCATATAAGCCTACTAAATTCCTCCCAGAAGACCTCGCGATACCCGACACGCAGACAAATAAACCCCGCCGATGATAGCATAGGGGTCTTCATAAGAACCCAAAAAGAACCAAACCAAACCAAGAAAAATTAATATACATTACAAAAAAAGGGTTGATTTAATGTCGGGAAGGGAAGTAGGGGAGAAAGTTTAGCTGTAAATATCGGAAGACAAAAGAGATAATCAGCAAAGTTACTGTGTCGCTTTCTTTGACCAACAGTTCAACCCGAAAAACGATTTTGATTTTGTTGTTTGAGTTCTCTAAACTCCTTGTCTAATTTATCTTCCCGGTATAAAATTTCACTCTGCCGAAGAGACACAAATGATGTTAGTAGCCTTATAGCGTTGGCAAAAACTGTTGCAGCATTTCAGCACAAAAGATGGAGAAAAAATATTTTGTAAAGTTTTTGACACTGACTCGGACATGAAAGTGCACGTGCTCCACTATGCAAATTAGCTACTTGTACGCATCAGATTTTCCTTTCAAAATTAAAACTTCTGCAAACTCGACAAACAGGTAGAAAGAAACTATCAAAAACAGAAATTGGTTATGATTAAGCATTGTTCTGAGAAACTTGCAAATTAACTCGATACCAGAGAGAAGAGCTTTCTTGCATAAACTTTACTCATAAATCAAAAGCTTACGTATACAACTAGGACGAGAAGATCTTACTCATTCACAGTGCAAAATTTAGTCCTGTTTTCATCCCTGAAAAAATCACCTTTTCCCATTGCCTCAGAACAAAAAATGCAGCAAAAAAGTTGCTGATTAACATAGAAGGAAGTTTCGACCCTAGTCTACTGCATCACACCTTTTTGCTTGGACCCGCTCATTTCACCGCCCTATGTATAAGCACCCTGATCGAACGTGTTCACCTCACGCTGTCAGATCAACTGCGCATGTGTAATGGCACTGACTTCCGGTTTGGCAAAAACACTAAATTTCCGGCGGTCTTTAAATTGAATTAATATCTTTTTATTGCTACACTATGTATGAGTTTGTTGCACCATATATTTGCAAATAAACTTGTCTTTGTCATTAAATGTTCACTTTTTTCTGGTAAAGGTAAAAACTTGATAAACTGTAACCATAAGTAATAACCAATGGTTAAAGTGCAAAGGTGTGAAAGGAAATCAGTTGCTTTTTTTCATTATTATTATCATTACACCAAACAATGGAGATTTCAACAGCGCTAATGTCAAATTACTGTGAAATAGTTAAATCGTGACATTTTTGTAATGTTTACGTCACAAGGACTGAACTCGTTTTTTCCGCTCTCTCGCTTATCATGACCGCCATGTTGTGTTAACGCTGTCTGAAATATACGTGTAACTACATTAAGTTCTCTGTCGTATTTACTGCTTCCCCACATTTTTGGTGCCGGGACCAGGATGGAAGAGTTGCCGAAACTGCTAGCGTCAAGAAGAGCTCACAAAGCACATTCAACCAAACTAAGACAGAAAATCGATGACACTGCAGGAGGAACGATAGCCGACAACGAAATTGCACTACTCAAGTCTCTCGTGGAGCAGTTACAGCAAAAGAGACAAACCCTCAAGGAACTTAACGATAAGATAGCAGTTTTACTGGAAACTCCTGAGGAACTCGAAGCAGAAATACTCGATGCAGAGGAACTAGACAGCCTTATCGTGGAGAAAGTTTGCCTCACCGACAATTTAATTGAGCTCGCCAAAAGAAACCTCAACCAGCACGTGTTGTCTCACAGTCCCGAGAATATCAGTACTCCGTCAAGTTCACCGCAAAAGGGACAAACAAATCAGCAACCCATTCCATCTACGTCGCAAACGGAACAAGAAAATCAACAATCCAATTCCCCACCTTCGACTGGAACGTCAGGTAGCGATTTTCAAAGTAACACAGCCGCTTCAGGCGAGAATCCTCCAATTACACCGCCGATTACTCCGATTACATCACCGCCGGTGAGTACATTCCAAACTAATCGTTTACCTAAACTTGTATTGCCATCGTTTAATGGGAACCCGCTTGAATGGCAATCGTTTTGGGACGCCTTTCGGTCTGCAGTACACGATAACTCTTCAATCAGTGATATCCAAAAGTTCAATTATTTGAGAGCACAGTTACGCGACGGAGCTGAAAGAGTCATTGCCGGGTTGCCATTAACCAGTGCCAATTACGCTAAGAGCATCCAGTTATTGAAAGATAGATTCGCTCAACCCCACAAGATTATCAATGCACACATGGAGGCACTGCTCACCCTTCCATCACCCACTGGTCATTTAAGTAGTTTGAGGCTTTTCTACGACTCAGTTGAAACACACATCAGGGGACTTGAGTCACTAGGGAAGAAAACAGAAACGTATGGAGATATTCTTGTTCCCATCATTCAGAAGAAGTTACCTAATGGGATTAAGAGGAATCTAGCAAGGCAAAATGGAAACAAGGAGTGGCAGCTTGATAACTTGCGCAAGGCAATCTTGAATGAAATTGAAATCTTAGAAGCAGGTCAGAACAGTTCTAGCGATTATGAACTCAGTGGCAACTCAACAACTGCTGCTACTGCTGCATTTTTCACGACTTCAAAACCACCTACACCTGTTCTCCCTCCTCCCACTGATCAGCGCACCACCAAGCGAACATGCTTTTTCTGTAAGGCCGAACACAGTCCAAATGATTGTAATGTTGTAGCAGACAAGGGAAAGAGATACTCCATTGTACGTGATGCAAGGGCATGCTTTAACTGTCTTAATCGTCATTCAGTATCTAAATGCAAGTCACGGAACCGATGTAAGGTGTGCCATCGAAAGCATCATACCAGTCTTTGTCAAAATGCAGAATCAACTCCCCCAGTGTCATCCATTGAACCACCAACCACAAACAAGGCTCTATGTGCACCCACCACAGACAAGACTACAGCACCTTCAGTCTCATCCTACCACATTGGTGATACTAACAGACACACCCCCGTTCTACTGAAAACAGCCGTTGCTTCTGTTGGTAGTCACAACAACCACATCAGTGCACACATTTTATTTGATGAAGGGTCTCAACGCTCCTTCATTACTTCAGATGTAGCGACCAAACTTGATCTGAAACCAGAAATGCAAGAAACAATATCTCTGTCAACCTTTGGTGGGAACACATCATCCGTTAAACGCATTGACACTGCTACCGTTTATCTTGAAACCGCTCAAGAGGAGAACATTCCCATTCGCGTGATCATTGTACCAACAATAGCTGCCCCCCTCGCTACTTACACTGGTGCCAATGTAAGGGAACTACCACACTTAAAGGGACTGTCATTAGCACAAAACGTTGATGATTCACCTTTCACAGTTGATATTCTAATCGGTGCTGATCATTATTGGGACATAGTGGAAAACGAAGTTGTCAAGGGTCCAGGTCCCACAGCAGCCAAATCAAAGATAGGGTACCTCCTTTCGGGCCCCCTCTCCAACAGTAACCATTTAGAGAACCTCAACACGTCTATTTTAAATGTTGTGACTGAGCATCATCAAGAACAATTTGATTTGGAACGTTTCTGGCGGATTGAATCAGTTGGTGTTCAGCCAAGCTCATCAGAAGAAACAGTTGACTTTCTGAAGTACTATCAAGACTCGTCTATCATGTTGGAGGATGGCCGGTACAGTGCAAAGTTACCATGGCGACCAGAACATCCCCCTCTACCATCAAATGCAGAAATCACTAAGCAGAGAACCCGCTCCATGGTCAGAAAACTAGCTGAAGATCCTAAGAAATTACGCATGTACAATGACATCATCCAAGAACAACAGTCTCGAGATTTTATCGAAAGAGTGAACAATCCAGAAACAACCAACGGAGTGTGTCATTACATACCTCATCATGCTGTTCTCAAGGACTCTATCACAACTCCTCTACGCATTGTGTACGACTGCAGCTTCAAACAAGGTGAACAACCCAGCTTGAATGATTGCTTACAGCCAGGTCCTCCACTTCTCAATGATCTTACTGGTATACTTCTACGCTTCCGTCTCCACCAGTATGCTATAACTGCAGACATTGAAAAGGCATTTTTACATGTAAACCTAGACCAAGCTGATCGAGATGCCACGCGATTCTACTGGCTATCTAACACAGATGACCCGGAGAGTGAATTCATTGTCTACCGATTCAAGTCTGTTATGTTTGGCGCCACAAGTTCCCCTTTCATCTTAAATGCCACTCTCAATAAGCACCTCACACAGTCTACAGACCAAGTCAGCATGGATATGTTAAGGAATCTGTACGTGGATGATCTCGCCTCAGGAACAAACGATGATGATTCAGCAGTCAACTATTACCAAGATGCCAGGAGCAAGATGTCACCGGTGGGCTTCAATCTCAGGTCATGGAGTTCAAACAGTCCTGGTGTTCAACATCTTGCAGCCAAAAATCAAGTCCTCGACGCCAGCCCAACTAAAAAAGTACTTGGCATGGTATGGGACATAACTTCAGACACGCTACGATTCTCATGTAAACAAGCAACCTCTACCCCTCCGTTGTCAACCAAGAGAGAGGTCTTACAAGAAACAGCAAAAGTCTTTGATCCACTCGGCTTACTTCAACCAGTCACCGTTGCGGCTAAGATTCTAATACAAGAACTGTGGAAGGAAGGGATTGATTGGGACGACCCCCTTCCACCTTCTCTTGATCAAAAATGGCGTGCTGTAGCAAAGGAGATAGGAGATGCAACCAAACTTGAGTTCCCACGTCGCTACTTCTCTTCTAATGTCTCTGTCGATAGCAGCGATACAGAACTACATGTTTTCGCTGATGCAAGCCAGAAAGCCTATGGAGCCGCTGCTTACTTAGTACGTGGAAACCAGTCATCGTTAGCTATGGCGAAGTCGCGTGTTGCTCCGACAAGGAAGAAACTCACCCTTCCAGAATTGGAACTTATGGCAGCTCTAACAGCCGCACGTTTAGCTTCATATCTTCAAGAACAACTGCAAGTTACGAGAGTCACATTGTGGTCTGACAGCCAAATTGTTCTTCACTGGCTCAAAAGCACCAAGTTGTTGAAGCCATTCGTCAACACTCGCATCCAAGAAGTAAAGAAGCTGACATCAATTTCAAACTGGAAGTACTGCCCTACAACTGAAAACCCCTCCGGGAGGATACACAAACGCACCCTTAAGTGGCAACACCAAATTTCCTCTGCTACTTCCAAGCAAAGACCATTTCACAGATCTTGTAATTCACTCCACCCATGTCAAGCAGCTTCATGCAGGTGTCAACTCAACACTCACCGCCCTACGTCAAAGTTATGGGTTCCTTCTGGCCGACAACGCGTCAAAACCTTAATTGACAAATGCGTAACCTGCAGAAAGGTCTCAGGAGCAGCCTACAATGCACCAGACCCACCACCCCTTCCCAAGTCAAGAATGCAACAAACACAACCCTTTGAAGTCACTGGGGTGGACTACACCGGAGCTCTGTATGTTCGAAATGCTGGAATCGAAACAAAGGTCTACATATGTCTGTTTACTTGTGCAACAACCAGGGCTATTCATCTTGAAGTTGTCGAAGACTTGACTGTTGAAGCCTTCTTACTAGCCTTTCGCAGATTTGCAAGTCGGAAATCTCTTCCAAGGAAACTAATATCTGACAATGCCTCAACATTTGTATCAGCGAACAATGAACTAAAGGAACTGTTTCAATCTCGTACGCTCAAGGAAACACTAGCAAGGGAAGGCATTGAATGGCTATTCATCCCCAAGAAGGCGCCTTGGTACGGCGGGTTTTGGGAACGCCTCATCGGTCTCACCAAATCCACCATCAAGAAGGTACTCGGCAGAGCTGCAGTCAACCTGTGCACTCTTCAGACAATTGTTGTTGAAGTAGAGGCAATTCTAAACGATCGTCCCCTAACCACGTTTCCTCGGACATTAAGGATGAAGAGGCATTAACCCCTGCACATCTACTTTATGGCCGACGAATTACGTCACTACCACATCCGCTAGTAGAAAGTGACGAAGTGAGTGATCCCACCTACCAAACAAGTACAGATTTCCTGAGAAGGGCAAAACGTGTCACCTTACTGATCCAACACTTTTGGCAACGATTGGCGTCACGAGTACCTCACCTCCCTCCGAGAGTTCCACAAGGGTTCAGGAATCAACACAGAATCCGTGAAGGCTGGTGATGTAGTTCTAATACACGATGACAGCCCTAGAGTAAACTGGAAACTAGCACTTGTCACATCCATTAACAGAGGTCGCGATGGACTTGTACGTTCCGCAAATTTACGCACCGCCAATGGAACAACAAACCGTCCCATAACAAGATTGCACCCTATAGAAGTTCAAGCCAAGGAAGCACAGTGTTGCACAGAGGATCAAGCAACCACAGTAGAAACTCCAACCCCTGTGAGGAGACCACAAAGAGATGCAGCACGACGGGCGATAAGGAGAATTGCAGACTAGGCCAAGGACATTTGCGCCCCCCCGGAGGATGTGAAATAGTTAAATCGTGACATTTGCATTACCTTTCATGTAATTCGTTACCTGGTCAGCGGTCATTTTTGTAATGTTTACGTCACAAGGACTGAACTCGTTTTTCCCGCTCTCTCGCTTATCATGACCGCCATGTTGTGTTAACGCTGTCTGAAATATATGTGTAACTACATTAAGTTCTCTGTCGTATTTACTGCTTCCCCACAATTACACAATGGTGGTGTGCTGCGTTTAGGTTCCATTAGAACATGTCAGGCATTTGAAACTCTTTGTTGCAAAGATGTTGCGCCAGCTCGTTCTTTTTAGTATCTTGTGTTCCCATTTTCGGCTATAAAAGGACCTGCGGAGGAACTTAGATTATTATGTATACCCGGCCCAAAACGGGAATGATTTTCCTTTATTTTTCTTAGTACGCCAGCTAAACGTACTAAGGAGTTTTTTTCACAGGAATTGTTAAGTTGTCTGTTTTTAAAAGTGAATTTGAATTTTAAGGAGTTTTTTTTTCAAAGGAATTGTTAAGTTGTCTGTTTTTTAAAGTGAATTTTAAAGAAAAGTCAAAACAACAAGTTGCCCGTAACACGGCCGTATTCAGCGTATTAGGCGTACTAATGTGTAAAGGGAAAGCCAAAATACCAAGTTGCCAAAATACGGGCGTACTAAGCGTACTAAGCCAAAATAACAAGTTGTGAAAAACACGGCCGTACTAGGCAAACTAAGCCAAAATTCCACGTTGGAAAAAACACGGCTGTACTAAGCGTACTAGGCATACTAATCTAAAATAACAAGTTGCCAAAAACAAAGGCGTACTAAGCCAAAATAACAAGTTTGCCTAAAACATGGCTGTACTAAGCGTACTAAGCCAAAATACCAAGTTGCCAAAAACACGGGCGTACTAAGCCAAATACCAAGTTGCTAAAAACACAGCCATACTAAGCCAAAATAACAAGTTGCCAAAAACACTGCTGTACTAAGTGTACTAGGCGTACTAAGCCAAATAACAAGTTGCCAAAAACACAGGCCATACTAAGCCAAAATACCAAGTTGCCAAAAACACTGCCGAACTAAGCGTACTAGGCGAACTAAGCCAAAATAACAAGTTGCCAAAAATACGGCCATACTAAGTGTACTAGGCGTACTAAGCCAAAATAACAAGTTGCCAAAAACACGGCCATACTAAGCCAAAATACCAAGTTGCCAAAAACACTGCCTAACTAAGCGTACTAGGCGAACTAAGCCAAAATAACAAGTTGCCAAAAACACGGCTGTACTAAGTGTACTAAGTCAAAATACCAAGTTGCCAAAAACACTGCCGTACTAAGCGTACTAGGCGTACTAAGCCAAAATAACAAGTTGCCAAAAACACGGCCATACTAAGCCAAAATACCAAGTTGCCAAAAACACTGCCTAACTAAGCGTACTAGGCGAACTAAGCCAAAATAACAAGTTGCCAAAAACACGGCTGTACTAAGTGTACTAAGTCAAAATACCAAGTTGCCAAAAACACCGCCGTACTAAGCGTACTAGGCGTACTAAGCCAAAATAACAAGTTGCCAAAAACACGGCCATACTAAGCGTACTAGGTGTGCTAACGTGTAAAGGGAAAGCCAAAATAAGAAGTTGCCAAAAACAGTGCGGTACGAAGCGTACTAACATGTACAGGGATGATTTAATTATAATGGATGAAAATCTTTTCTCATCTGTGATCCTCCTTATTACTATTTAATTTCTTCAGAACCCAACTACAAGTACAAGATATTGTTTAATAATTAACTCTACTACAGCATGATACAAACGGATTGGTTTCCCACAAAACTACAAGTTTAATAATATCGATGAAACTCAATAAAAATCAATGCATATCGTAGGTTCTTCTATTATCTTCAGTCATCGATTTCCAAACTTAATCAGTTACAATATAAATTGCTGATAACTATTATAAATTAAAACCATGAAGGTTGTTAAAATGAATCTTCTCCTAGGTCACATATATTTCAAACGGTACTTGTATGAATGTGGTTTTCGTTGCAAAGGGTTTTTAAATGATACACAAGAAAAAATTGCTGACAGTAATCTTGTTACCCTGCCTTTTATTTCCTTTTGTGGGCATAGAAAACATGCACTTAGGCTACAACTTTGTCTAAACAAAGTGGCCCTTCAAACGGAGTCCAATGTGTCAGGTATCATAGTTTGACATTTTGTGAAAATGTTCAACTTTTCCATTACTCGTTAGGTGCACATATTTTGACATGGCTTTTTATTAAGTCCCTCTTGCTCTAATTTAGCAGGGGAGATCAATTTGTTTTCGTGATCAAAACAAAGAAATGCGTTTATTTTCTGTTTTTTCTATGGACGTCACTGTCTAATTTTTGCCTTTATTACGCGTCACACATCAAGTTCTCTCTTTCTTTTTTCCCCTTTATTTTTTCTTTAAACATTCAGAGCAACGGAAAGTGCTGCTGTACTCCTGTATCCGAATGCCAATGCACTTTGTGTGCTGCCACTGTTCGCCTGTAATGCACTTAACCATGCCAGTTTGCTTGGTAGACTTGCACAAATTACAGTTGTTGTATGTCAACTTTCTCTTGGTACCTCTAGCTGCCACTGCTTAAAAATGAAAGAGAAAAAAAACGAATTAAATATGTTAAACCTGGAAAGTGAAGATGTAAAACGAGTGGTAGTGAGAAATTTGAAACTTGCTTGATCTTTTGTGGTTTGCGAACTAGAAGTACACATATTGATACGGCTAATGGCTAAAGAAGAAAGACCAGTTAAATGCAACAGAAAATGTTAAGAATTCTCTTTGGAAGACCGAGTTCTCTGAATGAAGTCAACTTTTTTTCCATGTGCACCGATCTTGCAAATAAAAATATTAATTACACATATAGCAATTTACCAGACTGTAGTATTAAATTGGTTTGCAAAAGAGCACAGTTCCACTTCACACACATGGTTACATGTTAACATATTGAATTTTTAACTTCTTAAGAAAAGTATGTGGTACAGTCAAAACCACGTCCAGCTTTCTTTGGTAATGTGCAATTTATTTAAGTCACAAACCAATTCTAAATAACCAAGATAATTTTCGTTAACCATAGTGTTTGACCAGCTTTTATATTCATTCCTTCACATTACCTGAACAGGAAGAATTCTCTTCTGCCAATAATGGCGTGTCTTTGGTGTGAAATGAAAATAAAATCGTGTTAATCATGTACAAAAAAAACCTTAATGATGATACAGTGAGGGGTGAAATTCACTTCTTTGCCAAGGATGACTTCATTAATTTGTATGGATTGAACTGGCTCTAACCAGTGTTCCAGATAAAAGGAGGGTCTCAGGTCAAAATCTGACAAGGTCAGCTTTTTGACTTGACAAATAAATTGAAAACTGATAATGCTTTGCTGGGAACAGTGTTGGAATAACTTGAATGGCACCTTGTCTCAAAAACTTAACTGGAACCCTGTAAAGAATGTTTAAATAAACCCCATGGGAGAAATTAGAAAGTCATATTTGATAGTGAATGTAAGTGTAAGTAAAACATTTCTAGTGTCTTTGGCATATTTCTAATTTTCAATCTATTCATAACATTAAGTATGAAAATGAATACACAGCTTTATTAAGTTTTTGAGGCATTATATTCATATGGTAACTTCATGATACTCGCCAAGAATTCAGTTTGTATGTGTAGGAAACTGTTAAGTCTGCATTCGGGCCTAGTGGCCCATCAGTCCAGAGCTAATCCCGGTTTCTGTGGCATGAAGCGATAGAAAGTATTTTTACTCCCCCTGGATGTGATGCTAGTCTACCGCAGGGTTAGCAGCAGTAAATTTGCCAGTAAGGCACTGTGAGAGTACATTGTCTTACCCAAGAACACAATGCAGTGCCCTGGCTTAGACTCGAGCCTGGACCATCCAATCCGGAGTCCAGTACACTAACCAATAGGCCACTGCTTGTAAAGATGTGTCAATTGAGTTGGTACTTATTTTTGGAAATCAATTATAGCATACCTCTGATGACCCTCTCTAATGTTTTTGTTACAACTGGCCCTTCGCTTTCTTTCACAGAGTCAAGTACTTCTTCAAGGTTGGCAATTTTTTCGCGGCACTCTCGAAGTTCTTTCTTCAACTCTTCAGTTTTCTGTTGCTCTTCTTTTACTCTATTTTTTAGAGTTTCCATTTCCTTATCGTGGGCGGCTTTCATTGAACTCTCCACTTCCATCCACTGCCTTTTTTTTTCGGCAAGTTCCAAACCCAATGCATTGCACCGATCTCAATCCTCGCACTGCACTGCTTCGATGTTTCTACCTTCTGCTTCATTTTCGTCAGGTTGGATGCCAAACCCTTGAAAATAAATCAGATAAAATGGTTAGAACCTTTCGTACCCATTTCAACTTCTCAATAAAGGTTTGGTAAATGGCCTTTTTTTAAACATTGTGCCTGAGAGCAGGAGAATTTATGTTACAGTGGTCCTCGAAAAATTACACTGACATGAATGGTTAAAAAGTGTAAAAACAAATGTCAAGTGTTCACGGTTCGGTTCGTCACTGTAACCATAGGGTCCAAAAAGGCGACCGATACGGTCGCCAATTCGCCTAAAATTTCATCCATGGGGACTAAATGTTCGGGTTTAGTGGCCAAATGGCAACTTCATTTCATAGTACATTAATAATAGTCCGTTTCTCAGACATTGTGTCCTTTCAAAATACGATAAAGGGTCATTCTGGCTTCTGTCGCAACAATCCTCGCAACATGGAAGTTTGAAATCAGCCAATAATGCTTTGCAAACCTTTTAATACCTCGTGTGCCTATAACTTCTGTCTCTTTTAATAGCCCATTGCAGAAACGTGAGAGCACTGGGGTGAGTTTGTTACATTGATTAGATTGAAAATCTAAACATTTCAACTGAAATTTTACTGAATACAAAGCTACCCAACCAAGTTTAAGAGTTTTCAGTGGAAAATTATCAAATTGGGAGCCTTCCAAAAGTTGCAAAATTCCATATAAACCCTTATAATTTTATTTGTGGCCTGTCTACCCAATTCATACAAACTCTCTATTTTGGGTGATATTTGAAGAGCTACCATTTTCCTCCTCCAAATACTTCCATTGGGGGTCAGTAATCTCAAATTTACTTGATCTTTCGTTTGAATATCTTAGTTTTTCAAACAAACGGAAAACAACTATATCCGATCCTTTCCCAGTCCCCTCACGTTTCTGCAATGGCCTATGCGATCTGGCGACTAAAGCATTAATTCTCTGACGGCTACTCCCTGTCATTCTCCTTCAAATTCAGGAGAACCCTGATCAAACTAATTTCATTGCGTTACTTACAACTGTCAATCACTTTCAGCTGGCCTTTGTTGATAGCTTGTCGAGGGATCTTTATAGAAAGCTCTCTGTGACCTTTTCCAAATTCAGTCCTAAAGTTGGCACTGGCCTCATCTATACCACGACATACTTGGCTAACATTAATCGTAGTGTAGGGCGTTCCTGCTTTTGCCAATATGTCTGTAAGGTCAGCTTTCAAAATGTGGACTGCAGCACCCAAGGAGGAGTTTCTAAGTTTTACACTGCACATGAGCCAATGGCAGACCTTTACAACAAGAAGATTACAAGTCTTGAAGCGCTGTGCGAATAACTTCACAAAAAATAAATAACTATACTTCTTTTCAATCCAAAAAAGTTGTGAAATTTTCTAGCGTGAAAGAAAAGTATTACGAAAAGTGCAAGAACCGATCTGGAATTCAAGATGTACCAGGACAGCTAACATTAACACCTGACTGTCAAGTATCAGTGCACGCTTTATTATTTGGTAATCTTTTTTTCTTAGTTTGCACGTGACGTCATGATATTCTAAAATTCAAAATTAAAAAGCCACCAAAGTTTTTATTCTCATCAAGAAGAAGAGATTCCAATTTCATATCTGTTTACAACATTTCAGCTCAATAGCATGCTTCGTTGAGGCGCTATTAGGGGTTTTAGGGATATGAGATATTTGGGTAAAAACTGATAGGGATACGGGATATTTTGGGGAAAAATTAACGTGATACAGGATATTTACACAAGAGATTCAGGGATACCGAACATAAAAGTTGGAGTTACAAACTATCGCAATTAACGGGATACGGGATACTTAAGTTAGAAATTTATGGCATACGGGATAGTCTGGACCCCCCCCCCCCCTTACCCCTATCCTATTGGGGCCTCTTCCTTTGGAAACCAGTGCATTTTGAATTTCAGAGTTAAGGCGGTGCGTGACATAAACGACATGATCGTGTTTGTCAAAAATCATATAATTAACTCAGGATTTATAGCCATTTGGTAGTTATGTAAATGTTTGTTTGCTCGGTACAGATAGCAGCCGCTTAGATAACCAAGGTAAGTTCCAGATGTTTACACCATTACCCAGCTGCCATATTGATGTACCAAAGTTGTACACCAACATGGCGGCTCCATACTGGGCTCTATAAATTTGTGCGCAGCATTTGCGAATATCTGAAGTTTGGAATAATGCACAGACCTGAAACTTGGAGAGGTGACTTGTTTAATTATCCTCTATAATCGTAATTTCTTGACTTCATCCACTAAATGGTTTTCAATTTAATATTCTATTGCATGACAGTGCAACCCTCAATACCCAGCATTAAATATACAATTGCTACATTAATGAACTATTGACTAAAATACCTTGTCTTGGTATTTCGTTTTTGCGACAGCAGATATCAAGTCTGAAATTAACTGGCTTAGAATGGCATGCACCTTTGTTGTATTTTCATACTGGGAGGTGACATAAGGAATGAGCTTTGTTATCAGATGCTGATCAATGTCCTCTTTTGAAAGGACTTCTGGATCTGAAACTTATGTTACAATCTGCAAAATGTTGAGGGATAGTTTATTTCTCATGTGAACTATAGCGGTATGCATGTACAAGAAACTCGTTGATTCCTAAAAGTGCTAATATAAAATGATAGTATTTTAAAGCCCCCTTTCAGTTTTGCTTTGTTTGGGATGACAAAAATAGTTTGAGACCAACTTGCGTTTCCGAAGGTCCTTTTGTTGGCAAAGTTGGCGGTTGAGACAATAGTTTCAAGATTACTTGGTTTAACTAAAGCACGAGAAATTTAAAGCTTGGTACTCACCTCATATGCAAAATACCGGTAGCAGCTATATATACTGGGAAGGCAACCTGGCAGACCAACCATTCTGTCTCTGAAAAAAGAGACATGCTCTTGGAGGTTTAATTGTGTTAACCCTAAGCCCATTCTGATAACAGATGGAACACATGACAACGACGCTTTGTCAAAGACTCTTTTCTTCTCCTCCATGAAGTCAATCGATTGCTCCGACTTTGTTAATATTTTTTCAAATAATATTAGTGTGGTCCGTTCAAAAGATCTGAAAGAAAATGCAAACGTAAAACTGAGCTTAAAAATTTCTTTTCGATGCTTTTTAAAATACTGAACAAATTGTCACCCTGGTTAGTTTTACTTGAATTTTAATGAACAGTTGTCTTTCCCTCCCTTTAAGTTTCGGGGGTTTTTTAGATCAATAATTCTTCGAATTAACAATTGATTCATGTTTTAGGGTGCACCGACAAGTTATCATGCATGCGTAAGAACTAATTGTTTTATAAAAACTGCAATGAAAGTTCATTATTATTATCATTATCATTATCATTATCAAACGGCTTAGAAAGTAAACATTTATTTAAAAAATTTGAAATTGTTATTGTTGGCATGAGGATGTCCTCCACATGCTCTGATGGTCATAATTAAATGTTATCTGGGTGATAATTGTTAGAACCCGGGTTTTACGTACGCAAGGC
This sequence comes from Platygyra sinensis, assembly GCA_019787425.1. Lineage (NCBI taxonomy): Eukaryota > Metazoa > Cnidaria > Anthozoa > Scleractinia > Merulinidae > Platygyra > Platygyra sinensis. The sequence continues at coordinate 34,302 of JAHPZR010002040.1, forward strand.
ATGCATTGGGAAGGAAAAAATTCCCAGTAAGAGAATCTCCTCTTAAGGGCATTTAAAATTGAACTTCATGCCCTGGAGCTTTGATTTTCATGCCTAGGATATAGCCTGTTTTCATGCCGGGCATGAACTTTGAGAAGTCACCTATGTTCGTGCCGGTCATGCCCTGTCTCAAATTTCATGCCTGGCATGTAAATTGAAATCTGGTCTGGTCTATTCTAGTAAGCAGTGGAATCTTTTCCCCCTCCCCCTCTCCCCCTCCCCCTCTCCCCCCCCTCTCCCCTCCCTACATCATGGAGGAGGTGGTTTGTTTGATTATTATGTAATCTGGTGTTTGAAACACCAAGAAACTGGATTACCAACTGCATAAAGAGAATACATATAGGTTGTTTAAACAGTGAGTGGTCGGGTGAAATATACTTACTAAGTCTTAGGGTGGTTAGCTTCTTGTGTATTGTGTAGGCAGTTGACCAAATTACTCAGTGGGTGTGAGCAATAATTAAGTAGTTGGGAGTAAGAGTGCCAGTACTTGAATAAGTTACCATGTCAGTAAATGGGTTACAAAGTGGTTGGGTAAATAAATCATTAAAACCAGCTTGAATGAGTAACTAATAGGTGCTAAAGGTGAATGATATATACTGAGTGGGTGAATGAGTAGCTAATAATACGAAGCTAGAAAGTGTCAGACCTAGGGGTTAATAG
>JAHPZR010002041.1:7500-15000 GCA_019787425.1 Platygyra sinensis
ATTTTATTTTCGAGTGGCAAAACAATATTTTACGAACGAGCGCAGCGAGTGAGTAAAATATTGTTTTTGCCACGAGAAAATAAAATTCATATCTTCAAGCCGCCGTGTAATGTTCTTTTTATTATATAGACATGCTGATGACGGCGTTTTTGATGATTTTCCGAAGATTTCCGACCACCTTCCGAAGATTTCCGAAGATTTTCCAAAATTGTTCCGAAGGCTAGACGAACGTTTCCGAACATTTTCCGAAGATTTCCGACGATTCCCGAAGATTGCCGAAGATTACCGAAGACTTTAGAGGAAGACCCGAAGATGTTTCGATCATACACCAACGAATTTAAGTACAATTTAAGAGACAAACAAAAGCAAAAGGCGGGAATCGTGACGTCATTGAACGATATGACACTCACTTATCGTCCGATAAGAAGAAAATTGAGAGAATTCAAATGCCCGCACTCAGACTACTCTTCAAATCCAAATCGGAGACCTACAGTGATCTTCTAACAAGAGCAGGTCTACTAAGTCTGTACCAACCACGGTTACAAAATATCACCATTTTCATGTATAAAGTGAAAAACGGAGTTGTGCCCACTTATATGACAGAAATATTCAGTTCTTCCCCTAGACAGTATAATCTGAGGAACGCTGATTTTAATATTCCACGTTTTCGCACTGTGCATTATGGAAAGCATTCTTTACTATATTTTGGGCCCCATATTTAGTACAAATTAGACAAAACCGATAGAGAGAAGCCTAATCTCAAGAGTTTCAAAAGCAGTATTAAGAGTAAAATTTATCACACTTAATAGATAATTGTAAGAACTGTGATATATGCTGCTAGGCCTTTTAAAATTTTGCATTTTATATATATTTCATATCTTTTACCTTTTTAAATCTTATTGAGTTCAAATACTTCATTTACTTATTTATTTATTTATTTATTTATTTTATACACTATTCATTAAATTGTAAATAATTTTAACGTTAGCTAAGGTATATTTTATTGAGTAAATAGTGTCCCCAATTAGTTTCATTCATCCAATTAGATTCATTCATTCAGTCCAGCTCGACTTTCGTTTGTTATAGTTTTAACAGTCCCACTGTGTAACTTGTATCGCAACCTAATTAATTCCGTACCATGAGACCGGATCGTGTAAAAGGCCTATTTGTTTTCTCTTATCCTGATTTCTATAAATATGCCTTATAAATATGCCTTATAAATATGCCATTATTTTAAATTTATTCACCTGAAAATGATGGCAAACACGAGGCCATCGAAACATCAAGCTTACAAGTATTCAAAAGTTACGTTAGCTGCCCTCGATACAGAGGCCAACTTAAATTAATTGCAAAAGGCCCCATTTACCAATGAGTTCTCTCTCCTCTACTATCAGCTTATTGTATAAGAAGGCCTAGGTGTACAAGCACAGTGATCATCAGTAAACAACTTACTTTGTTTTCCAAAATCATTGTGATGTTCGCTTTCACCCACGCATCGCCCTGATTTCCTGATTGACTGAAAGTTTTGTTATTTCCACTGTAGACATTAAGTGTATTTATTGTTTCCCCATACATGTGGTAGTAAAACTTCAGACAGGACAACTTCCCAATGTCAGAGCTAGAAACTGAAAATTCCAGTTTGGCAATTTCCCCATATCGTCGAGGAAAAGATGTTTCGATATACATGTAGCTTCCTACGAAAAAAAAAAGTTAAGATAATTCAATCAATGACTGGGTGTACTTTTTATAATAACAATGATAAACCTTGAAGTGCATATGTTTTTCACATATGTTTGAAATATACTGTCTGAAATACACGATTCCAAAGTTTTAGATGTTTAGTGTTAAAATTGACGATTTTACAAGCCTTTCAAAGTTGTGCCATTTTGCCCTCAAAAATGGTATTTCGAATTGCGCGGCCAAAATACCGCGTGACAAGAGCCGCTGACGTCATTTGGGTGCCAGAAAATCAATTCAGTACATTTTCGTCCCCAGAGGCCGCGCTCTTTTTGGTCAGCACCAAGAATCGCGATTCTTGGTGCTGACCAAAAGGAGCGCGGCCTCTGAGGACGAGAATGAATTAAGTATGGCGGAAAGTAAGGCGAGCAAGAGACAGCGAGGCCGACATTGCGTTGTAGGTGCCCCCAGCCACTAAAGTTGTCAGATCATTCACATCGGGCGTCCGCATGTATAAGTTCCCCAAATATCCTGTTGTGAGAGGCAAATGAGTTCAATTCGACCGTAGACATAGCCACGAGCCGGGATCCGACATCTAAGTACACGTCGCTTTGTTCTCGGCCCATTTTGAAGAATCGCGTTGCGAGAAAAACCTGGTCGTACTCGGTAGCATGGAGGCTCAAGGTCTTTAAATGAATTGGTTCCTTAAAGAAAGATGCTGGCCGACTAGGAACACCATTGTTCCGCCAGATCCAGAGGAGCTTAGCGATCGCAGGATAAGTGACAATTTCACGTGTTTGTGTACTAGATTCGTTCCTAGTGATCAATGCCAGCTAGCTACTTACCGCCCGTTTTACGTATCAATATTTGTACAATAACTTTTATTCCTGTTTTTATACTTTATCTATGATAGATGGTCTTAGCTTAATCTCGCTCCTGAATTTGGGGGTCACCTAGCAGCTCTTGCAAGGTCTCACCTGATTGGAGACCACCTTTGAGGTTTAATAACAAAAGAACAAACAACAGAAGCAATGGACCCCAGCCCTAAAACAAAAGGGCAACGACTTTATCCGGTATCCTCGCCAATGAAATTTAGAGCTTGTAGGAGCTGCGAGGCTACTGGAATAGGCCACTTGCACTAAGAGGTCATGCGACATCGTTTTTATGAAAATGAAAGTTACATGATTTTGCCTTCGAAACACTTTTAGTGGGTCATCTCTTAAACAAAATAATAGTGATTTGGTTGTTCAAACCCACACCATTTGCTTAATATGAGAAAATACGTAGCTGGTCACGTGACCAAAACTTGATTTTTAAAATCATGAATTACCACTTTCTGACACAAATTTTGCACTTAAACTTCAAGGAAAATGTTGAAAAGATGATGTGGTAACGTTTGTAGCATATGTGAACGTAACTATCAAACATTTAACCAGATATAAGCAAAAAGTAGTTTTGGCCGCCATGTTGGAGGACAAGAGTATGTCCTCTAACATGGCGGCCAATACAAATCATGCTACTTTGTTGAAAAATCAAAGTACCATAAAATATCTCCCTTAAATGCGTTTCCTCTCAAATTTGTAAGGTATTTTTTATGTGCTCTGTCAATTCTTGGCAACAGCAAGATTACAACTCACTGTTTAAGGGAAGCATTAGTCACGTGACCTCTTAGTGCAAGTGGCCTATTTGGTGAGTTCTATGTTTTTGAAACATATCTCCATTTATCACACGGCTATACTGCATTGTTAATTAAGCCTAATTTGAAATGTTTTCGTGTTTTATTGATTTTCCTGGTTGTTTTGATGATGGTAATTTGTTCAAAATCTTTATATCAAAAACTTGGGCATGTTATTGTGAAGTTCAACTTTGTGTTGTGATTGTTATATGCAAATTGTTCTTTTTAAATATTCTGGAACTGACATTGGAAATTATTCATTTTATCTGAAAATGATGCTCTGTCTGAGGTAAACACGAGAAAAAAAGAAAAACAAATATTTACTGTAGTTTACTTGATTCTACTGCAACTGTATTTCTTGAATAGTGCAATATCAAAATGTTCTAAACAAATTAACTAGAGGGTGTAATTGTTTACATCTAGGCTATGTTGAAGACATGAAGGAACTTCTGTTTAGCTTGACCAAACCTGAGATGGCAGAAGTATACAGCAGATATTCTGCAAAGGCTCCAGAGCCACTCAGTGCACAGTTTAATAATTGCATCGATAGGCAATCAGCAGTCAAAGCATACAAAGAGAAATGTGGGAAAATGAGGGCTATTCAACTTTTTTTCCAACAGATTTCTTTTTGCCACCTTTCGGATGTCGCTTTGTACTTATCTTTGCAAGTCAGGGTACTTGGAATTCTATTCATGTAATACCATTTTCTTCATCAAAATATCATTTGGTTTTATCTATTGGGTTGATAGTGTATTGGCCACGGAATGCCACTAGAAATTCTAGCTGTCACCTTTCATACTTTGATGGGTGAAGTTATCAACCAGACACTAATGAACCAAAAGTTATTTCTATAATACAGTTTTATTTCTTGACAGTCCATTTTTAATATGAACTTAGTTACCAGATGTGAAAAAAAACTGAGCCAAAAGAAGAAAACCGAACAGTAAAAGTAAAATCCGGGGCCATCGTACGAGAGGGAAAAGTGCTATCTCAGAGCAACTATGTTTACTCAAGTTAGCTAAAGAATTCTCATCGTAGAACTGAACTTGCTTGTTTTCGGAAACTTCAGATCGACGGCGGTACTTTCGGCCCTCTTTGACCTCCAAAGTGGAGCAACTTGAAGCAGCATCGTCCTGTTGGTGTGCTATGAAATCTTCGTGTTGAGGTACGATACACGGGACATACGTTCAATTGACCTATCAAAGGTCAATATTCTCGATGCGTTGGCCACTCTGCAGCAACGAAACACCTATGCACCGAATAAGTTTTTCACCGTTTGGCCACCCAACACAAGTCAACACAAGTTGAGAGAAGCCCATTAACCTACTATGGGGCAATGAAATAGAGGATAGTCTGCCTTAAAATATCATTTTTTGGACTTGATTGTACTTGAGAGGAAACTTGCGAGTCCGTTTAACCACCCAACACAAGCCTCTACTCAAGTTCAACTTGTGTCTACTTGCGACGACTTGCCGGTCCGTTTGGCTAGAAATGGCCAGACGATGGCTACAAAATTTTGGAGATTTAGTTGTCCATTTTATAAACAACTATTTAACAGCTAAGAAATATAAGCAATTTACTAACCATATATGCCATGATCAAAAGATGGCCCCGTATCAAACGAGGGTGTCGGTCCGAAATTATTAGTCCAGTTAAAGTCATCGTGGTAATAATTTTGTGACCAGCCAGGGCACAATCCATCGTCAAAGGTGCAGCCTATAAAATATACAATTCACAGTTTTCACACAGCTATCTCAAAACAGATGTAAAGCTATGAAACTAGCCTACGAACGCAGACGTATTTCCGGCCAAATGCATATGACAGCCAGAAATACGTCTGCGTTCGCAGGCTACTATAGAACTAGTCAAGACTGGACTGTAAAGAACTACAGAGATAGTATGGCTAGTAATCAGGGAATCGATAAAAATTGCAAAATTCGATTCCCCGCATTTTGTCTTTCACTTCTGTTATTTTGCTGTTGATCGTTCACAGTGATCTGTGTACCTTCACTGGTTAGCATCATTGTGCTCTCGTAACGTTTTCACGATAACTGCAGAAATTGTTGCGCACTCATTGGCTAATTTTCATTGTCAGCAAGCGGGCAGACACAAGAATCTATAATTTATGCGACGTGTCAACGAGCGAGAGCGGACAACTTGACAATCAGTTTTTCATACGTCTGTCCTCTTATGGCTCAATTCTCCCAGAGGAGAGACAGGACAAATGATGTCTTGTGAGCGCTCATGAATTTCGTTATAACATAGTCAACGTACTCTGCGGATCAATTCGTCTATTGCCTCGTTCCACAGCTACCAACACAGTTTCTTTGACTATGTTATGATGAAATATCATGATCAATAACAGGACAGACGCATGAAATACTGACGTCAATTTATTATTAGAATAATCTTGCAAGCTAGTGTTGAAGAAATACCACTAATTTTCCACTGACAATCACCCAACCTGCCCATATGGTTAAAGATAACCCAACTTTAGTCCCAGCGTAAGCAGTAACCTTAAGTGCAGCTGTGTCCAGGATTGAACGCTAATGAGATTCAAATTCCCTATAAGAAACATCACAAAGTGTCCTCGTTGGTAAAAAAGTCACAATACAAATAACTCTTCAAATATGAAGGTATATTAGAATGCCAATAGACCCGGCCAAACTGATGACGTACTCACTAAACGATGCGAGTTCATTACTGGACATAACTGGCGAATTGTGGAAGGAGATGAGGCAGAAAACGCAAGTAAAGCTAGCTGAGTAGTCCGCGTGAGCAGAATTTGCGCCTAAGAATGGACTGCTGTTTACACCCTCTTCATTTAGACCCCCTTTTCTAAAGCTGGGACTGAGTGGACTAAAACTCCTTTCATCCTCTCTCACCACAGACAAAAAATATCGTATACTGGTTTGACTGTGAAATATACTTACAATGCTCTGCTTTGGTCAACTGGACACAGGTGAGTAAAACTATCAAAGGAAAAAGAAAAGGTATAATATAAAACATCCAATCCGTCGTTGTTAATCGTTGCGCCATCACTCGAGCGAACAATATAGTTTAAGGCCCTGTTCGCACTAAGACGGAAATTTGAGTTTAGAGTTTACAAAAAAAAAAATGCAAATCAAGCAAAATTTCGCGTAGTTCGAATAGGCTCTTAGACTTCATCCATTTGATCATTTTTTACGGCTTTGATCTTTGAAGTACCTAAAAAACCCTGACACCATTTTTTCTACGAGACCTTATAGTACGAAAAGGTATGTTTGTTGTTCAATCAAAAGCCAGTATTGATAGTTGATCAAAGTTTCTTTTATGTAATCCTTGTTTTCATAACAAATCATTGACTGCTGAGGTGATGTGAACAGAATACTCAGCAATTTTAGAGGATTTCCGCAGAATATTCGAGCAACAATGCCAAATTACTTTACCAAAAAACCTCATAACATGATAATATTTTGAATATCTCATCGAGAGCTGTCAAGCTAACACAGCGACAGAAAATTGAACTTGAAGTTACTCATATTTCATTTTAAACAGACATTTCGCGTTGGGCCCCTTCCACAAGTATGCGGATAGTTTTAAACGTGCAACTTTTTCTTTCTGGATTCAAAAATTTCCCTCTTAATTCGTTTTCGGATTTAGTTTTTTCCACTCTGGAGAACGGATTTAAAGATATCCGGAGTCGCCGGATGCCGTGTAGACGGAATTGAAGAAATATCCGGAAAGAGAAAGTTGCGGATTCAAAAATATTCGTATACGTAGGGACGGAGCTTAGTTAAAAACACTTACGAGGTTTGACATTGCCTTAGTAGGTAGGTAAATAAAGATATTTTTAAAGTGGGTTAAACACTGTCTTGAGAATGCTTGATAATTTAGTCGTGGGGTGACTTAGAGAAATGAACCAAACTGAGTTGATAAATAGTATTCTAAAAGTTGTCGTGCTATGAGTAGATTATTGGTAAAAAATTTTTTGCACTTATTGCTCGAACTTTGGGCGGAATCCGTCTTAAAATTACCTGCTTTCGTGGACAAGTGATGCGCTCCAAGCACATTCCCCTAAAATGACGTCTGCCTCATTTAGGGGGTATAACTCGGGACCGCAATGTTCATTTATCTCCCTGGCTCGACCTTAAACATATCTATTTCCT
>JAHPZR010002041.1:20000-80000 GCA_019787425.1 Platygyra sinensis
GCGCATGCATCGAGTTCATTTGGGCATGCGCAGTGAGGGTATTTAAGCGTTTTTAAAACGGATACGGTGTTGTAATGTGGACGGGCGAAAACGATAAGAAAACGATAAGAGTGGACGCAAATCTTTTTGAAAACGGAGCAAAACAGCTCCGTTTTAGTTTGAAAACGGATTAGTGTGGACGGGGCCTTAGAACTTTAGACGAGGTGTAAAACTTGCAATAATTGATTATTTGATTACACTTAAACCTCGTTAACTCCATTTTTTAGGAACGTGATCGTCTCTTTCACTTTCATATAATAGCAAAATCGTGTGCAGGCTGTGCAGCCTGCTGTGTCAGTGACACCACCCGACATTTCAATCAGGCACGTGCAAGGGAACGAACAGGGCCTCACACATTTTCAAGCACCTGGAGAGCTCGTCAGTATGCCGCTATGCATGCTCCCGTGACAATTTTGCCATCATCGATCAGGCATCCTCTCGGTTTGCTCTTAACATTAATTCAAAGAGGCGTTGCACATCCTTTGGGGCAAACCGACACTCGAAGCACAGGTCAAACATTTTAATTTAAAACTCTCTGTTTAATTGTTTGAATTACTATTGTCATAGTCTTAATTATTGCTATTAGTATCTAATATCTTTATTTCACTGGAATTTATTGTTCATTTCACACTGAAGACGGCAGAGGCAACTGCCGAAACATGTCTGTAAAAGTCAGGAGTGCCGTTGTTTTTCTAAAAATTAATTTCATCACTGCTTTTATCTAGATCATAACAAAATCAATGCGCGCGCTCTGATTAGATAATCAGCTATGGTTTAGGTGCCGGTAAACCCATGGAAAAATCGCGCGTCTTCTGATTTACAAACTTTTCTCGTGTTCTCCCAAACATCCCGCGTGGGTTATTACCCCTATAAACCCATACAAAGTGTGGCCTATTGCTTGATTGTTTGCAAATCTAGTATATCGATAGAATCACCAAAGCTTTTATTCTAGATGTGAATTTGTTTTCCCCTTGATTGCAGGGATCCGAAGTAAATTAAGAGAGGTAAATTAGACAACTCTAGCCCTTGGGAAACGTAATTTTGTTAGCTACGGAAGTCTTAATGTTTCCCAAGACGTCCACAAACGCTTATAACAGGGAGCTTGAGCACGCGCGTTTTTGAGACACGGACGGTAACCGGGGATGAGTTATTTTCACTTTTAACTTGCCCTCACACAACCAAATTCACATTACTAAGTATCTTTTCTTCATTAGAGATGAATAGTATAAAAATCTGGGAGCCAATACGGTCCTAGCAAGGGAAAGGTTTCTTCCAGCTGCCGTCCGAATCTCAAAAAGCGCGTGCTTAAGCTCTCTAATTGCACTAGCCGCGCGCTCTTCTAGAAATGAGCCCCCTCGGCTCCCCGGAAAGAAGGATCCCGGGGCTTGAGTAATTTGAAGACATGAAATTTTACAATTGACTTAATGTGATTACGTCTGGTGAAACAGAGCCCAGCAAAAGATCTGAACATTTCCTGACCTAGAAATAAATTCAAAATTCGGTTCTTTACGGAATACAAACATCCCTATGGCGTCAGACCATGTCGGTTGTCGGTTAGATTTTTTTGTCGCTAGTCGGTAATTTTTTCCTCATTTCCTCAAATTGTCTGGTTCAAATGAATATCTGTACTTTGAGACTGTGTGGGAGGCGCGGTGGCCTCATGGTTAGTGCGCTCGTCTCTGGATCGAGTGGTCCGGGTTCGAGCCCTGGCCGGGGACATTGTGTTGTGTTCTTGGGCAAGACACTTTACTCTCACAGTGCCCCTCTCCACCCAGGTGTATAAATGGGTACCAGCGAATTTAATGCTGGGGCGTAACCCTGCGATGGACTAGCATCCCATCCAGGGGGGAGTAGAAATACTCTCAGTCGCTTCATGCTAAGGAAACCGGGATAAGCTCCGGCCTGATGGGCCACTTGGCTCGTATGCAGACTTTACCTTACCTACCTACTTTGAGACTAATAATAGTAGAACATGGTCCACTAGATTTCATTTCCACATGGCCTTTCTTGTTGTATAAATGCTAAATCAAAGACAGCTAATTAAATACGCGTTGATTAGTGACAAAGGGCCATTTTATGAGGGGTCCCCCTAACTTGAAGGGAATATAATATTTTAACCTAAGTTTTTGCCATCATCATTTACTCACCAAACCCAACATTTATGCCAAGTTTGAGCAAAATCGGTGATTTGAGCTGTATCACCTCCTGCCTGGTTTTCTCATGGACACACTCTTAAAAGCTCCAGATAATTTTTCATCGAAGAGCAAACGCAGTGTCTTGGCAAATGTTAATTTATTGTGTTTGGGTGAGTTTATTTTTTCATACATACCCTCTTTTTAGAAGAACCGAATTTTGAATTTATTTCTAGGTCAGGAAATGTTCAGATCTTTTGCTGGGCTCTGTTTCACCAGACGTAATCACATTAAGTCAATTGTAAAATTTCATGTCTTCAAATTACTCAAGCCCCGGGATCCTTCTTTCCGGGGAGCCGAGGGGGCTCATTTCTAGAAGAGCGCGCGGCTAGTGCAATTAGAGAGCTTAAGCACGCGCTTTTTTGAGATTCGGACGGCAGCTGGAAGAAACCTTTCCCTTGCTAGGACCGTATTGGCTCCCAGATTTTTATACTATTCATCTCTAATGAAGAAAAGATACTTAGTAATGTGAATTTGGTTGTGTGAGGGCAAGTTAAAAGTGAAAATAACTCATCCCCGGTTACCGTCCGTGTCTCAAAAACGCGCGTGCTCAAGCTCCCTGTTATAAGCGTTTGTGGACGTCTTGGGAAACATTAAGACTTCCGTAGCTAACAAAATTACGTTTCCCAAGGGCTAGAGTTGTCTAATTTACCTCTCTTAATTTACTTCGGATCCCTGCAATCAAGGGGAAAACAAATTCACATCTAGAATAAAAGCTTTGGTGATTCTATCGATATACTAGATTTGCAAACAATCAAGCAATAGGCCACACTTTGTATGGGTTTATAGGGGTAATAACCCACGCGGGATGTTTGGGAGAACACGAGAAAAGTTTGTAAATCAGAAGACGCGCGATTTTTCCATGGGTTTACCGGCACCTAAACCATAGCTGATTATCTAATCAGAGCGCGCGCATTGATTTTGTTATGATCTAGATAAAAGCAGTGATGAAATTAATTTTTAGAAAAACAACGGCACTCCTGACTTTTACAGACATGTTTCGGCAGTTGCCTCTGCCGTCTTCAGTGTGAAATGAACAATAAATTCCAGTGAAATAAAGATATTAGATACTAATAGCAATAATTAAGACTATGACAATAGTAATTCAAACAATTAAACAGAGAGTTTTAAATTAAAATGTTTGACCTGTGCTTCGAGTGTCGGTTTGCCCCAAAGGATGTGCAACGCCTCTTTGAATTAATGTTAAGAGCAAACCGAGAGGATGCCTGATCGATGATGGCAAAATTGTCACGGGAGCATGCATAGCGGCATACTGACGAGCTCTCCAGGTGCTTGAAAATGTGTGAGGCCCTGTTCGTTCCCTTGCACGTGCCTGATTGAAATGTCGGGTGGTGTCACTGACACAGCAGGCTGCACAGCCTGCACACGATTTTGCTATTATATGAAAGTGAAAGAGACGATCACGTTCCTAAAAAATGGAGTTAACGAGGTTTAAGTGTAATCAAATAATCAATTATTGCAAGTTTTACACCTCGTCTAAAGTTCTAAGGCCCCGTCCACACTAATCCGTTTTCAAACTAAAACGGAGCTGTTTTGCTCCGTTTTCAAAAAGATTTGCGTCCACTCTTATCGTTTTCTTATCGTTTTCGCCCGTCCACATTACAACACCGTATCCGTTTTAAAAACGCTTAAATACCCTCACTGCGCATGCCCAAATGAACTCGATGCATGCGCATTTCAATATATCGGTCCGCGAAATTGGCGCCATTTTGGATACTCATGGTCGAGTGGTCTGGCGCCTGGTCGTGTCTATTTTGATGACGTCACTGTTTTCGGATAGCATCGTTTTCTCCGTCCACACTAGAAAACAGCGTTTTCAAACATCATCGTTTTCATATCGCTCAACTCTGGTGAGCGTTTTCGAATGGCTCCGTTTTCGGTGATCGTTTTCGGCGTTGTAGAGTGGACGATAGCCGTATGAGGCCCCGTCCGCACTAATCCGTTTTCAAACGAAAACGGAGTTGTTTGCTCCGTTTTCAAAAAGATTTGCGTCCACACTTATCGTTTTCGTGTCGTTTTCGCCCGTCCGCACTACAACGCCGTATCCGTTTTGAAAACGCTTTTATACCTCAGTGCGCATGCTCAAATGAACTCGACGCATGCGCATTTCAATATATCGGCCCACGAAATTGGCGCCATTGTTGAAACTCACGGTCGAGTGGTATGGCGCCCGCTCGTTTCTATTTTGATGACGTCACCGTTTTCAGATAGCATCTTTTTCTCCGTCCACACTAGAAAACAGCGTTTTCAAAAAGCATCGTTTTCAAATCGCTCCACTATGGAGGGCGTTTTCGAATGGCTCCGTTTTCGGTGATCGTTTTTGGCGTTGTAGTGTGGACGATAGCCGTATCCGGGAGCAAAACAGCTCCGTTTTCGTTTGAAAACGGATTAGTGTGGACGGGGCCTAAGTCTGCGCAAATTACATAACAAATGTGAATAATTAACTTGCATTTTTAATTATCAACTAAGACTTACTGACAACAGACAAAAGTCGAAAATTTTAACCGACAACTGACAAAGTTATGAAATTTTAACCAACAACCGACATGTGGACCCCCCCATTCAGACCCTCCGCTACGGGAATGTTTGGTGGTGAACAATAAAGACAATAGAGTGTTTGTGTCTTGGAACTATCGGTCTGATAGTTGCCCCTTCGCTTCTCGGGCAAATATTTGCTTTAAGAAGATCAAATTTCTGCTTGGCAACTATCAGCTGTTATAGTTCACCACTAAATTTTCCTCTGTCGTCATTGGTCAAAACTGATCACGTGGTACGATCTCGCGTGGGGACTATCTGTCAATAGAATGGCCTAGGGCGACTATCAGACGATAGTGCCCGCTCAGCAAAAGTGGCTCATCAAAGGCAGCTTTCTCCTACAGTTTTTTTTAGATAAGATGAAAGAATTTATCGTCCGATGTCGATTTTCGTTGGAATAGAGCAAGAGAAGTATTTATTTTAGGCTGAAAACAGCGGTAAACTACGGTACAGTAAAAACGTCAAGCGGGCGCAGAGGTTTCAAGATTCGAGGTTTACTCTTAAGAGGGTTTCTTCTTTAGAAGTCAAAAATTAACATATAAAATTGTTTATACATGCATGTATAGATGTAATATCATCTGAAGAGGTGACAACGGAAAATACGAAACACCTTAGCGCTCCATAGCGGTTGGAAATTTTGATAAATAAATTCTTGTCGTTTTCAGTTTTAAGGCAAGCCGCTATGGGAAAATTTAGTGGTGAACAATAAAGACAATGGAGTGTTTATGTCTCGGAACTATCGGTCTGATAGTTGCTCCTTGGAAATTTGATGTTCTTAAAACTAGCATATTTGCCCTCGAAGCTTCGCTTCTCGGGCAAATATTTGTTTTAAAAACATCAAATTTCCGCGGGGCAACTATCAGCCGATAGTTCCTCGACAGAAACACTCTATTGTTTAAATAATTCCTCGACAGAAACACTCTGTTGTTTAAATAGGATTGTGAAGGAGAAACGATCGAATCGTGAAGGATGAACCTTGTAGTCTTTCCCCAACTATCGTATACAAGCTTAAATGCGACTTGTGTCTTGGTGTTACCTTCAGGTTAATCATATAGAGCTCTTCCAATGAACACGATTGAACTTGTTTAGCAGTGAGAACTTCAAACGAAGAATATTCGCTGTCGACCGTGCAGAAACGATCCCACAAATAAGAAAAATTGCCCCAGATTCAAATTACTTGGTGAATAAATCTTTTCCGTCTGATGTGGGCGCAAGCTACTACCGATGCTTTATATGGTGGTCAGTGGATATTAAAAAAGTTAATGTAAAACGAATCGGAAAGAAGGTCGGAAAGAAGAAAGGAAAGTCGAAGGAAGAACGGAGTGCTGTGTTCCATCCATACCTATATCTAAGACTAATGACTGCGTCATTTTCCGAATTAAAAATAGGGGTCACCAAACTGGTTTTTGAGTGACCCCGGAAGTGTAGCACCTGTCGTAAGCTGCTATTGTTTTATTATTGTAGCAGCTGTTATTGTTTTAGGGCTAGGGGCATTGTTTCTGTTGCTTGTTCTATTGTACTCTCAAAAGGTAGCAAGCCATTACATGACTGTTATGAGTTATAAGAGCTTAAAGCTAAATTTAGGCTGTATTAACAGATTATACTGTTGCTATGGTGACCTATCTTGTCACAAGTATTCTGCTCTAGTGAGTAGAACGCTACGAAAAATCAGCCCTACTACTTCGCGTTTAAGTTTTTTTTGTAAAATAAAAAAGGAAGAAGAAGAAGAAGAAGAAGAAGAAGACTAAAGGTGTATGTATGGTCATTGTTAGTTAGTAGACCCTGAGTTAAGTTAAATGATAATGAAAGTCGTCGCAAGGTTTGAAAGCGAATGTTTACATTAATGTCCATAGCTGAAACGTTTCAGTAAAGTTAATTTGTCAAAAATCTATGCCACATGAGCTGTGAGTGCCTTTAAATAAACAACAAAATTTTAGTGAGTTCTGCTTTTGTACTATTAAAAGCGAAGATGGTAAAATTTTGATTCAAGCTAAATTACAGCATTCTGTTTGAAAAATGGCCTTAAAAACAATCTGAATATTTTGTCTTTTTTTTCTGTTAGAAGGGCGTGTATTTACTCAAAGAAAGATGAGAAGGCGAGTTCGAAACGTCAAGATGTCTGTGCAATATAATGTTATTAACCTTTTTACTATTAAAAAAAGATAGCACATATGAAATTAGTTATTTTCGAGTTTGAGCGCTTGGATTCTCAATAGATTCATATTGTCATGTGTGAACTGAGCTAAACTACGTACGTTAAGGCCAATTCAATCAATTCAACCAACCGTAAATTTGATTTTAAAAGAGTCCGGTCTTTGTTTCTTTACATCAGAAGAGAGTTTAGGACACAAATGAGGCCGCCGATTCTTTGTTTTGCTAACGTGAAGTCATGTGGAAACACTCCAAAGATAAATGGTGCACTGCACATAAGATATTTATTTATTTATTTTTTCAGTGCCATACGTGCATCAGGCGTGTGAGTATAATTGCACAACGGTGCTCTCCAAAATTATCGCTGTTTACACTGATTGGCCCCTTTCTTCATTTCTACTGGCCTGTGCTTGCAGCGGTTTCTTTAACGCCCGTGGAGGTTTTCCGTTGCTTCAAGACCCCCGACGCAGCAGTCCATCGAATTTTTTTTTTGCCGTAATGACTTTAGAGAAAAAACTTTGCGTTTCCAATGTGTGGCTTTTTACAGAAGGTAAGTTTTATAGTATTTTCAACATTAAAAGTTCGCCGAAAATTGGCATAGAAGCGTTTGTGTGTAAACGTGCTCCTCTTTCACGGGAAGTGAAGTGTGACGGAGCACCTTCCAGAAGACAACAGTGGACCAAACATTTTGAGTTGAACATGAAAATTGATTGCTGCTTGCTCATTTCTGCTTAAGAAGTAGAAGATATATTTCTTAGCTGGTATATCCTCTGCGTCTTTCGCTATAATCACTTAAAACCACGGCAGATTTCAAATATGACTTTTAGACTTCAGTTGTAAGAATTGATTTGTAGTTTGAAAAGTTGTTATATATGCAAATATGGCAGAATACTCGCTCTGGACATCATCTGGCATCTTACTGTGCCCTTCCATGTTTCGTCGTTTACATCAAGTTAAAATTAATGTTATATTGCTTAGAAATATTGGTAAAAAGGTTTCATTTATAAGGGCACGTTAAGGTTCTTTTAAAGGATTCCGAAACTAACCGCAGTTACTGCATGTGTTAAACAGCTGCGACAGAAAGAAGACTTAATTTTTTTTGATTTATGACGTTGATCTATATATTCAAAAGTCAGTAAAACTTCATTCGTTTTCGAATTTCGATAAACAAATAACAATTTATGAATACATTTATATATACGCACCCATTGACAATTTAGAACTGCCTTGTTATCGTTGACAATTGTACTTCGCTTTTACTGAGGCCTATACAAGATTCATTTTGAATAACGGTATCACTACTTATGTACTGACAGAGATTTTTGCAGTCCATCTGTCTGTCAGTCGGCAAGGCGAAATATTATCAATAATTTCAAAACTCATCCGGCGCAAATATCTATATAAATGTATCCAAATCGCAGTGTTGAAGAAAACTAAGCCAAAGAACTTTGATGCCTTTAGGATCAGTGTGGCCTATATTTTCACTTGAACTAGCTAGCTATAAGTTAAAAGAGGGAAGGCTATTTTAGATAGAGAAGAGTAATAACGAAATCATTTCTCTGTTGGATATTTCAGACGGGAAAATGATGAGTAGGAATGATGATCCCACGAAGAAATCGATCAGTGTAAAATGTATTTATTGAGATTTAGTATGCTTGAATAAGTTTGAATGTCCAATTAAAGCAGCCTTTTAATTTTTACTTTACAACACTTTTTTAATTTTTAAATGATGGTGAGTTAGTTTTGCGATAAAAAAACCTATTGAGGTATCAAATCTATCTCAACACAACCCCAAAATTCCATCGTGCGTGTCTGCAGTCATAAAAACTAATGAACAACAACAGCAACAACAACAACAATGCTTTATTTGCCCTAAACACTTAAAACACATTTGCATACAAAATGACAAAAAAAAACCACAATAACTTAGAAAATACTGAAAGAAAGGAGGAAAGGCTTTCTTGGCTCTAAAAAATTCCGCTTCTAACTTAGGAAATAGATATGTTTAAGGTCGAGCCAGGGAGATAAATGAACATTGCGGTCCCGAGTTATACCCCCTAAATGAGGCAGACGTCATTTTAGGGGAATGTGCTTGGAGCGCATCACTTGTCCACGAAAGCAGGTAATTTTAAGACGGATTCCGCCCAAAGTTCGAGCAATAAGTGCAAAAAATTTTTTACCAATAATCTACTCATAGCACGACAACTTTTAGAATACTATTTATCAACTCAGTTTGGTTCATTTCTCTAAGTCACCCCACGACTAAATTATCAAGCATTCTCAAGACAGTGTTTAACCCACTTTAAAAATATCTTTATTTACCTACCTACTAAGGCAATGTCAAACCTCGTAAGTGTTTTTAACTAAGCTCCGTCCCTACGTATACGAATATTTTTGAATCCGCAACTTTCTCTTTCC
The DNA here is from genome assembly GCA_019787425.1 of Platygyra sinensis. Taxonomy (NCBI): domain Eukaryota; kingdom Metazoa; phylum Cnidaria; class Anthozoa; order Scleractinia; family Merulinidae; genus Platygyra; species Platygyra sinensis. The sequence continues at coordinate 29,357 of JAHPZR010002041.1, forward strand.
GGATATTTCTTCAATTCCGTCTACACGGCATCCGGCGACTCCGGATATCTTTAAATCCGTTCTCCAGAGTGGAAAAAACTAAATCCGAAAACGAATTAAGAGGGAAATTTTTGAATCCAGAAAGAAAAAGTTGCACGTTTAAAACTATCCGCATACTTGTGGAAGGGGCCCAACGCGAAATGTCTGTTTAAAATGAAATATGAGTAACTTCAAGTTCAATTTTCTGTCGCTGTGTTAGCTTGACAGCTCTCGATGAGATATTCAAAATATTATCATGTTATGAGGTTTTTTGGTAAAGTAATTTGGCATTGTTGCTCGAATATTCTGCGGAAATCCTCTAAAATTGCTGAGTATTCTGTTCACATCACCTCAGCAGTCAATGATTTGTTATGAAAACAAGGATTACATAAAAGAAACTTTGATCAACTATCAATACTGGCTTTTGATTGAACAACAAACATACCTTTTCGTACTATAAGGTCTCGTAGAAAAAATGGTGTCAGGGTTTTTTAGGTACTTCAAAGATCAAAGCCGTAAAAAATGATCAAATGGATGAAGTCTAAGAGCCTATTCGAACTACGCGAAATTTTGCTTGATTTGCATTTTTTTTTTTGTAAACTCTAAACTCAAATTTCCGTCTTAGTGCGAACAGGGCCTTAAACTATATTGTTCGCTCGAGTGATGGCGCAACGATTAACAACGACGGATTGGATGTTTTATATTATACCTTTTCTTTTTCCTTTGATAGTTTTACTCACCTGTGTCCAGTTGACCAAAGCAGAGCATTGTAAGTATATTTCACAGTCAAACCAGTATACGATATTTTTTGTCTGTGGTGAGAGAGGATGAAAGGAGTTTTAGTCCACTCAGTCCCAGCTTTAGAAAAGGGGGTCTAAATGAAGAGGGTGTAAACAGCAGTCCATTCTTAGGCGCAAATTCTGCTCACGCGGACTACTCAGCTAGCTTTACTTGCGTTTTCTGCCTCATCTCCTTCCACAATTCGCCAGTTATGTCCAGTAATGAACTCGCATCGTTTAGTGAGTACGTCATCAGTTTGGCCGGGTCTATTGGCATTCTAATATACCTTCATATTTGAAGAGTTATTTGTATTGTGACTTTTTTACCAACGAGGACACTTTGTGATGTTTCTTATAGGGAATTTGAATCTCATTAGCGTTCAATCCTGGACACAGCTGCACTTAAGGTTACTGCTTACGCTGGGACTAAAGTTGGGTTATCTTTAACCATATGGGCAGGTTGGGTGATTGTCAGTGGAAAATTAGTGGTATTTCTTCAACACTAGCTTGCAAGATTATTCTAATAATAAATTGACGTCAGTATTTCATGCGTCTGTCCTGTTATTGATCATGATATTTCATCATAACATAGTCAAAGAAACTGTGTTGGTAGCTGTGGAACGAGGCAATAGACGAATTGATCCGCAGAGTACGTTGACTATGTTATAACGAAATTCATGAGCGCTCACAAGACATCATTTGTCCTGTCTCTCCTCTGGGAGAATTGAGCCATAAGAGGACAGACGTATGAAAAACTGATTGTCAAGTTGTCCGCTCTCGCTCGTTGACACGTCGCATAAATTATAGATTCTTGTGTCTGCCCGCTTGCTGACAATGAAAATTAGCCAATGAGTGCGCAACAATTTCTGCAGTTATCGTGAAAACGTTACGAGAGCACAATGATGCTAACCAGTGAAGGTACACAGATCACTGTGAACGATCAACAGCAAAATAACAGAAGTGAAAGACAAAATGCGGGGAATCGAATTTTGCAATTTTTATCGATTCCCTGATTACTAGCCATACTATCTCTGTAGTTCTTTACAGTCCAGTCTTGACTAGTTCTATAGTAGCCTGCGAACGCAGACGTATTTCTGGCTGTCATATGCATTTGGCCGGAAATACGTCTGCGTTCGTAGGCTAGTTTCATAGCTTTACATCTGTTTTGAGATAGCTGTGTGAAAACTGTGAATTGTATATTTTATAGGCTGCACCTTTGACGATGGATTGTGCCCTGGCTGGTCACAAAATTATTACCACGATGACTTTAACTGGACTAATAATTTCGGACCGACACCCTCGTTTGATACGGGGCCATCTTTTGATCATGGCATATATGGTTAGTAAATTGCTTATATTTCTTAGCTGTTAAATAGTTGTTTATAAAATGGACAACTAAATCTCCAAAATTTTGTAGCCATCGTCTGGCCATTTCTAGCCAAACGGACCGGCAAGTCGTCGCAAGTAGACACAAGTTGAACTTGAGTAGAGGCTTGTGTTGGGTGGTTAAACGGACTCGCAAGTTTCCTCTCAAGTACAATCAAGTCCAAAAAATGATATTTTAAGGCAGACTATCCTCTATTTCATTGCCCCATAGTAGGTTAATGGGCTTCTCTCAACTTGTGTTGACTTGTGTTGGGTGGCCAAACGGTGAAAAACTTATTCGGTGCATAGGTGTTTCGTTGCTGCAGAGTGGCCAACGCATCGAGAATATTGACCTTTGATAGGTCAATTGAACGTATGTCCCGTGTATCGTACCTCAACACGAAGATTTCATAGCACACCAACAGGACGATGCTGCTTCAAGTTGCTCCACTTTGGAGGTCAAAGAGGGCCGAAAGTACCGCCGTCGATCTGAAGTTTCCGAAAACAAGCAAGTTCAGTTCTACGATGAGAATTCTTTAGCTAACTTGAGTAAACATAGTTGCTCTGAGATAGCACTTTTCCCTCTCGTACGATGGCCCCGGATTTTACTTTTACTGTTCGGTTTTCTTCTTTTGGCTCAGTTTTTTTTCACATCTGGTAACTAAGTTCATATTAAAAATGGACTGTCAAGAAATAAAACTGTATTATAGAAATAACTTTTGGTTCATTAGTGTCTGGTTGATAACTTCACCCATCAAAGTATGAAAGGTGACAGCTAGAATTTCTAGTGGCATTCCGTGGCCAATACACTATCAACCCAATAGATAAAACCAAATGATATTTTGATGAAGAAAATGGTATTACATGAATAGAATTCCAAGTACCCTGACTTGCAAAGATAAGTACAAAGCGACATCCGAAAGGTGGCAAAAAGAAATCTGTTGGAAAAAAAGTTGAATAGCCCTCATTTTCCCACATTTCTCTTTGTATGCTTTGACTGCTGATTGCCTATCGATGCAATTATTAAACTGTGCACTGAGTGGCTCTGGAGCCTTTGCAGAATATCTGCTGTATACTTCTGCCATCTCAGGTTTGGTCAAGCTAAACAGAAGTTCCTTCATGTCTTCAACATAGCCTAGATGTAAACAATTACACCCTCTAGTTAATTTGTTTAGAACATTTTGATATTGCACTATTCAAGAAATACAGTTGCAGTAGAATCAAGTAAACTACAGTAAATATTTGTTTTTCTTTTTTTCTCGTGTTTACCTCAGACAGAGCATCATTTTCAGATAAAATGAATAATTTCCAATGTCAGTTCCAGAATATTTAAAAAGAACAATTTGCATATAACAATCACAACACAAAGTTGAACTTCACAATAACATGCCCAAGTTTTTGATATAAAGATTTTGAACAAATTACCATCATCAAAACAACCAGGAAAATCAATAAAACACGAAAACATTTCAAATTAGGCTTAATTAACAATGCAGTATAGCCGTGTGATAAATGGAGATATGTTTCAAAAACATAGAACTCACCAAATAGGCCACTTGCACTAAGAGGTCACGTGACTAATGCTTCCCTTAAACAGTGAGTTGTAATCTTGCTGTTGCCAAGAATTGACAGAGCACATAAAAAATACCTTACAAATTTGAGAGGAAACGCATTTAAGGGAGATATTTTATGGTACTTTGATTTTTCAACAAAGTAGCATGATTTGTATTGGCCGCCATGTTAGAGGACATACTCTTGTCCTCCAACATGGCGGCCAAAACTACTTTTTGCTTATATCTGGTTAAATGTTTGATAGTTACGTTCACATATGCTACAAACGTTACCACATCATCTTTTCAACATTTTCCTTGAAGTTTAAGTGCAAAATTTGTGTCAGAAAGTGGTAATTCATGATTTTAAAAATCAAGTTTTGGTCACGTGACCAGCTACGTATTTTCTCATATTAAGCAAATGGTGTGGGTTTGAACAACCAAATCACTATTATTTTGTTTAAGAGATGACCCACTAAAAGTGTTTCGAAGGCAAAATCATGTAACTTTCATTTTCATAAAAACGATGTCGCATGACCTCTTAGTGCAAGTGGCCTATTCCAGTAGCCTCGCAGCTCCTACAAGCTCTAAATTTCATTGGCGAGGATACCGGATAAAGTCGTTGCCCTTTTGTTTTAGGGCTGGGGTCCATTGCTTCTGTTGTTTGTTCTTTTGTTATTAAACCTCAAAGGTGGTCTCCAATCAGGTGAGACCTTGCAAGAGCTGCTAGGTGACCCCCAAATTCAGGAGCGAGATTAAGCTAAGACCATCTATCATAGATAAAGTATAAAAACAGGAATAAAAGTTATTGTACAAATATTGATACGTAAAACGGGCGGTAAGTAGCTAGCTGGCATTGATCACTAGGAACGAATCTAGTACACAAACACGTGAAATTGTCACTTATCCTGCGATCGCTAAGCTCCTCTGGATCTGGCGGAACAATGGTGTTCCTAGTCGGCCAGCATCTTTCTTTAAGGAACCAATTCATTTAAAGACCTTGAGCCTCCATGCTACCGAGTACGACCAGGTTTTTCTCGCAACGCGATTCTTCAAAATGGGCCGAGAACAAAGCGACGTGTACTTAGATGTCGGATCCCGGCTCGTGGCTATGTCTACGGTCGAATTGAACTCATTTGCCTCTCACAACAGGATATTTGGGGAACTTATACATGCGGACGCCCGATGTGAATGATCTGACAACTTTAGTGGCTGGGGGCACCTACAACGCAATGTCGGCCTCGCTGTCTCTTGCTCGCCTTACTTTCCGCCATACTTAATTCATTCTCGTCCTCAGAGGCCGCGCTCCTTTTGGTCAGCACCAAGAATCGCGATTCTTGGTGCTGACCAAAAAGAGCGCGGCCTCTGGGGACGAAAATGTACTGAATTGATTTTCTGGCACCCAAATGACGTCAGCGGCTCTTGTCACGCGGTATTTTGGCCGCGCAATTCGAAATACCATTTTTGAGGGCAAAATGGCACAACTTTGAAAGGCTTGTAAAATCGTCAATTTTAACACTAAACATCTAAAACTTTGGAATCGTGTATTTCAGACAGTATATTTCAAACATATGTGAAAAACATATGCACTTCAAGGTTTATCATTGTTATTATAAAAAGTACACCCAGTCATTGATTGAATTATCTTAACTTTTTTTTTTCGTAGGAAGCTACATGTATATCGAAACATCTTTTCCTCGACGATATGGGGAAATTGCCAAACTGGAATTTTCAGTTTCTAGCTCTGACATTGGGAAGTTGTCCTGTCTGAAGTTTTACTACCACATGTATGGGGAAACAATAAATACACTTAATGTCTACAGTGGAAATAACAAAACTTTCAGTCAATCAGGAAATCAGGGCGATGCGTGGGTGAAAGCGAACATCACAATGATTTTGGAAAACAAAGTAAGTTGTTTACTGATGATCACTGTGCTTGTACACCTAGGCCTTCTTATACAATAAGCTGATAGTAGAGGAGAGAGAACTCATTGGTAAATGGGGCCTTTTGCAATTAATTTAAGTTGGCCTCTGTATCGAGGGCAGCTAACGTAACTTTTGAATACTTGTAAGCTTGATGTTTCGATGGCCTCGTGTTTGCCATCATTTTCAGGTGAATAAATTTAAAATAATGGCATATTTATAAGGCATATTTATAAGGCATATTTATAGAAATCAGGATAAGAGAAAACAAATAGGCCTTTTACACGATCCGGTCTCATGGTACGGAATTAATTAGGTTGCGATACAAGTTACACAGTGGGACTGTTAAAACTATAACAAACGAAAGTCGAGCTGGACTGAATGAATGAATCTAATTGGATGAATGAAACTAATTGGGGACACTATTTACTCAATAAAATATACCTTAGCTAACGTTAAAATTATTTACAATTTAATGAATAGTGTATAAAATAAATAAATAAATAAATAAATAAGTAAATGAAGTATTTGAACTCAATAAGATTTAAAAAGGTAAAAGATATGAAATATATATAAAATGCAAAATTTTAAAAGGCCTAGCAGCATATATCACAGTTCTTACAATTATCTATTAAGTGTGATAAATTTTACTCTTAATACTGCTTTTGAAACTCTTGAGATTAGGCTTCTCTCTATCGGTTTTGTCTAATTTGTACTAAATATGGGGCCCAAAATATAGTAAAGAATGCTTTCCATAATGCACAGTGCGAAAACGTGGAATATTAAAATCAGCGTTCCTCAGATTATACTGTCTAGGGGAAGAACTGAATATTTCTGTCATATAAGTGGGCACAACTCCGTTTTTCACTTTATACATGAAAATGGTGATATTTTGTAACCGTGGTTGGTACAGACTTAGTAGACCTGCTCTTGTTAGAAGATCACTGTAGGTCTCCGATTTGGATTTGAAGAGTAGTCTGAGTGCGGGCATTTGAATTCTCTCAATTTTCTTCTTATCGGACGATAAGTGAGTGTCATATCGTTCAATGACGTCACGATTCCCGCCTTTTGCTTTTGTTTGTCTCTTAAATTGTACTTAAATTCGTTGGTGTATGATCGAAACATCTTCGGGTCTTCCTCTAAAGTCTTCGGTAATCTTCGGCAATCTTCGGGAATCGTCGGAAATCTTCGGAAAATGTTCGGAAACGTTCGTCTAGCCTTCGGAACAATTTTGGAAAATCTTCGGAAATCTTCGGAAGGTGGTCGGAAATCTTCGGAAAATCATCAAAAACGCCGTCATCAGCATGTCTATATAATAAAAAGAACATTACACGGCGGCTTGAAGATATGAATTTTATTTTCTCGTGGCAAAAACAATATTTTACTCACTCGCTGCGCTCGTTCGTAAAATATTGTTTTGCCACTCGAAAATAAAATTCGTATCTTCGCGCCACCGTGTAATATCCTCTATGTATATCTGTTACTTATCCTTAGGTTACGTTCGAAGGGATTTGTGGAGACTCCTACACAGGCGACATTGCAATTGACGACGTGTCCATTGTCGATGGTGTCTGTCAAGGTACATCTTGATCTATGCTACCTCTCTACCAGAAGTAACTAGTACTTCTTTCATTTGTGTCATTACACAAAACGAGAATATTTAGACAAAAAAGCAGTATTTCTGAGCGGTAAATGCTCATGTTAGTGTAAAAATGCACTTAGAAGCCTCTCTATGTCGTCATAGTTTGCGCGCCCACTATAAGATTACCCGACGTCTTCGAAGCAATGCAGATTACGCTGCATATACCAAAACCATCCTTACACAAAACAGCATAGATATTTTGCGTTTTTTGGGCTTACTACAAGGTGTAACATGTCGACCTTAATCTAAATGTGTACGGCATAAGGAATGAACCTTTTTTCCTTAAGATACACCATTACGCGTCCAATTCTGTGAGATTTATTTTTGTGAAGCTCCTTAAATATTTACCCTTTAAAGGTGACAACTTCTTTCCTTTAAGTTCAGACACAAAGTAAATTAAATTAAAGCCTGTTTGATCAACGAACGAAATGTATTTAATTTATTTAGCAAATATATGTATGTTACATTTTGTTTAGGGTGTACAGAAAAAGTGAATCAATCCTTTGGGAGATTGGATATCAGCTTTTCAATTAAATTTGACCCATATTGCAATTGGATAGTAGGGAATTCTGGTATATCGCAAGCTGTTGCCATAGTTTCCATCCACCAAATGAACTTGCGTGAAAACAGCAGGTACGTTTATTTTATTTATTTTGGCGATACAATGTTGGTTAATCATAAGCAACTTCAGCGTAAGAATCTACCAAGGGCTGAAAACTCGTCCTAACATAACGTTTTAAGCTGGATTACTTTACCTTCCATGGGTATCAGGCCTATATGGGGGATTAACTCTGTAGCCTTAATCGTCTCCTGATAAAAGGTGCTTTCAGCCTGAAGGAAGACCACCAAAGCATTGCCGACTACGACTTTGTGGCTCGTTTTTATTCAGTTTAATCATGCGGAGAAAAAAAGAAAGAAAAAGTCTACGGTAGCTTACTGAAACATTGATGAGATTTACAGAGATAGAGTAATACTCACATTTTAAAATTATCTCTCGTAATCCTGCAGTGAATACATCAAAATGTTCGACGGAAATGGGACCGAGGTATTTACTCTACATGGAGGAAATTCCATGTCCAAGAATTTCCAGCATATCTCTTTTGGCGAATCCAAAAATATCACCATACAAGTCTCTCTTATTGACAGCTGGAGTTTCGTCACACTTAATTACGCCATTATGAAACAACGTCTCGATTTAGGTAAGGAAAAGAAGAAAAATCAATGCTGGTTTTTACCCTTCCATAAGATTTTTAAAAGAATAATTTATCTAGATAGCTGATTTACGGACTGCTCCTCGATCCTCGCAGGCAAACTGGATTTCTGATGAAGAAAAATAAGGGATCACATAAGAGAAAATGTTGCTAATAAATATTTACAAACCATTCACTTTGTATGCAACTTAGTACAAAACCTTCAAAAAAGCTATTTGGAATATAAAGGTTTTAACAAGCTAGTTAGACTTGCAGTTTCAATAACTGCATTCACCGCAAAACTCCTGGTTTTTAGACAATTTCGTCAGTTATACCTTATTATGTAGCAATGTACAGTTTTCCTTTAGCTGATAACTGTTATTTTGAGGTGACAAGAAAACGAAGTTCTAATTTACATATCATTATTTATTGATTACATACTGCAGCTTCCATTCTGGCTAACTGGAATATAACTGTCATAAACAAAACAGCAAGCAGTATCAGAGTAAGCTGGAGCAGCCCAGACAGTCTTCTCCGTGGTGGAATTCGATTTTATTTTGCCCTTGCCAGAAAGATTAACAGCGGCAGCGAGTCAGTTAGCGAAACAGTGGCTGGAAATGTAACAGCATTGGAGATTAAGGACCTTGAAGGGTTAAGAGAATATAAAGTTGCTGTTGTAGCCGTTGATGTCGATGGGACACCGTTTCAAAGTGTGGAAGTCTTGGTTAATACCGACGAAGGAGGTGAGAGATACTAAAAATGCAAAATCCGAAAACAACCATGGGAACCACAAATCTTAACGTTTATTTATGTTGGTTTCAGTTCCGAGTAGAGCACCAAATGGTCTTCGAGTTACAAGCTTTGACTTTACATCCGACCTTCTGGTGGAGTGGAACCCTCTACCCCAGCAGTACGCCAATGGTAAACTCTTAGGGTACATAATCTTCTATCGGGAAAACCAAGATAATTCGTCATATAAAGGGGTTTTCGCTCTTGGTCAGTCCTCTTCATATCTTACGTTAAAGGATTTGAAACCAGCTCACCAATACCAAGTTGCGGTGACCGCTTTTACTTCTAAAGGAGAGGGGCCTTGGTCGGATTTCATTTACGTCACCACAGGTATGTTTTTACGTAATTGTTTTTGTTTATATCATAAGCGACACTGCCAGTCAGTTATTGAAAAAAATGTTGTCACATCATAGTGAATACAGGCAAATAATTAAGAAGCCAGGTAAAGATCAAAGAGACAAACAAACAGGCTAAGATTTATGATGGACGGGTTACATCTACTGTTTTATGCTTATAGACCGTTCATAAATTACATCATCAAAATGCTTTTATTGGTTAGCTGACGAGCACGCATAACCACCTTTCGTATTTTGCCAGGTTTTGTACAGGGTCAACCAACAAAGTAGTCAACAGAAACATACAACAAAGAACTTAACCGGGCTTCATAACCATTTTAATCTATTAACTATGGTGATAGCTGTAAAGGTATAAGCCCATGGCCTCCTAAGTAGCCTTCTATCTCTGCCAGGAGACCCATTGCTTTTACTTCGTCGCTTCTGTCAGGGTTCCCATAGCCTCTTGCCTAACCATCTTAGTAAGTAAATTTGTTTTGACCAGTTCCCTAAATGAAACTTTAAAACATGTAAATTAAAAGATGAAGCACATTATTCAAAGTTTAGGAAGCTGTTGATAAGCGATAAAAGCCGACGATAGTTTTTAAAGTTTTTCAAATAAGATGAGCGGCCATCGATCGATCAACAGACTTTGTTTCAAGTTCGTTGTTTTGCGAGCGTAACAAGTGAATAACAAACAACATTACAACCCACGAAAATATATTTAGATTCAATCCTTCTTAACAACGCAACTGTTTAATGAAGAGGTTTTATATGCGGTTCATAATTAACATCTAGTAGAAGCCGCCGATAGTTTTAAAAGTCATCGATCCATCAAAGAACTTCGTTTGGCTTCGTTGCTGTGCGAGCGTAACAAGTGATAACGAACAACACTACTGACTGAGTAAGCAAACTAATATGTCTACACCGAAAGGTCTTGCAAAATATACAAGTGAGTAACAAAAAACAACACCTTTTATCTACTATGTTTAAACAACAATCGCTCTTTATTGCGCAAATGTTTAATTAAGAGGTTGTACAGGCGGTTTATACTCTATACGGTGAAAGGCGTATGGAGTTTTCAAAGTTTTTTAAATAGGATCGGCCATAGATCAACGGGAGCATCATAAATATGACGAAATGAGAGGTTGTGAAGAGTGGATCGAAGCTAACGATTACTGCGAGCAATGAATACGCTTGACCAGTTTCACAGAAACTCGATCAAACGCGATCCAAGAATAATCTCATTTGTTAGTTTTCTTTAAATCAGTTTTTTATGGTGCAACAAAGCAAACCCTTTTCAACACATTGCCAAAACGCGCGTTTATCTTAACCAACGAGACTCGCCTCCTAGCGTTTATTTAAATGATAATAGGCGATATGACAGGCCTAAGATATTTCTTGAACTGTAAGTAAATGTTCCAAAAGCAATATGGATTCTGCGCGACGGAATGATCGAAGGTACAAAGACAATTGCAGTTATGTTTAATCTGCGTTGAACCTGATTTTGGGTGATTGTGGTTAGACTTTTTCTCTCTCATAAATCTCTCAATCTGACAAGCAATTGCCTTGAATTCGCTCAATTTGAAGGAAAACTGTCCATTACGTCAAATTTCCTTCCATTTTTTGCAATTCGAATAATTTTTAAATTATCATATCAGAAGTACGCTACATCTGAAATAGTTAATTCGTTATTTCATTTCTTCTTTGAAGGCTGTTTCGTCGTTTTCGATACAACCTTTGGCCAAATAGAGTTAAAAACTACGAGCAACGATCTTATCCGATGTAACTGGACAATACGCAGAGGTGGTATCCGCGAAGCAGTCGCTTTCATCATCGTTCAGGAAATAAATCTTGAGGAATGCAGGTAAATTAGTGAAGTCATCAGGGGCGGATCTAGGGGCAAGGTGCTAACCCCCCACCCCTTCCTCTGAGATGAAACCGTCGGATCGATATCAGTATCTGGGCAACTGCGCACCTACCCCTCCCCCAACCCAACATGTTATTAAACAATTATTGGATGAGGTTGAGCATGATATCATGAATTATCAAAACCGAGGTCTGTGTTATCTGCCGAAGCCGAAGGCTGAGGCAGATAACACAGACACGAGGTTTTGATAATTCATGATATCATGCGAAAATCGATTTCAATAATTGTTTTATTATACATTTTTCTTATAATTCGGCTTTTACTTCGGGTAGAAGACACAATACACTAAACAAAAGAACGCCGCTAAACAAACCTGATGTCTCCATTGTTTTCCTCGTTCTTTTGTCCTTTTGTCTTCTACTGTTGTATGTCAGCTGTGTCTTCTACACGTAAGTAAGAGCCCATAATTCATCCTCAGAAACAGAAGCGAAGCGTTCAGCCATTTTGTTTCTGAGGAGAACACTCCAAAGGGCTTAGTAACCAGGCAGACGTTGAACTTGACATGATAAATGCAATATCTGCAGCAGATATTGCATTTATCATGTCAAGTTCACAAGCTATTGGGCACCGCGGAAATACGTTTTTTGGGACGCGATACAGTATTTTACGGGTCAGCGGTACACCTTAACAAAACTACAAAATGCCGGCAATTTTAAGTTGTTTTCGCACCGAGTCTTGACGACAGCGAAAAAAGCACAAAACTTAGAGCGCACACTGTAAACTTAGCTTTCAAATTCCGCTCATTTGTTGGATAGTTCTTGGTTAATATTATATATTGTGCCAAAACTAAACTGACCTTGCACACGGTATGAAATTGTTGTTGTTTCGTGAGAGTTACGCTCGCAAGCAGCGAGTCAGTGGTATGTTGAGCGCTACGGCTAAAACCAGGCAGCTTTTGTGTGGCAGTGGCGGCGATCTGAGGACACCAACTTCTCAAGTTTGTAGAGCTGGTGGGTATGAATCGATATGTCAACGGCATTTCGATCGCATTCATCGGGAAGACGACAAAACATGCTCGCATCCGTCCACTTGGGGGCACTCGCGTAAGTAAAACGGTCATCTACCGAATTATAGAAGGTACAACCTGGCTGAAGCAGTGCTTTGTATAAATCTGGGACACGTTGCTGCAGCAGGTGTAGGACTGAAGCCCCCAAAGGCTTATAAAAGTTGGTTTCCATTCGAGGAAGCACCGAGGTATGTTTTATTACAAATATTCAATTTAATGATACTGTACTTCTGGAAGACTGGCGAAAATAAAATATTCCATTTTATATTTATTTTTGTTTCTTTGTCTCTTCTCATGATTTCGAATTATTAAAGTCATTTATTTTATTTTAGCGGCTCAAAAGTGTGAAAATTGCTTTAAACTAGTTGCAAGGGTGTTGGGGTTTGAGGGTTTCAGAGATAAAAAAAAAACAAATACTCACAAGAGGCATGGAATCTGATCATCTTAAGAGGGGAGAAGGCCTGGCTAATTTTTTTTTAAAAAATGCCATAAACTCTTGTTGATAACAACTCTCAGTTAAAATTCATGATCAATAAATGGATTTCAGTTTCAGTTATAAATATAGGTTACCCTCATTGTATTTACACAACAATTTTATGATTATAAGGCCAACCAGGTTATGAGCCCTTTCTTAACTCATGTACAAATTACTATTACACTGGGATTTCCCAAAAGAAAACTTCTCCTGTTGAATATTTTTTCTCCTTTGGCTTAGCAGAAATCCTTTCAGATACTGTCCATCGATTATTTCCACAACATCAGTGTTGTAAACACACAGTATGAGAGAATACTGATCAATGCTGTCCATATGGCAATTCTACTCCTGGACATTCAGCCTTGAAAATGAGTCTATTTCAGTCAAGTTTACCTCTTTGATTGTTGGTGTATTTGAGAAAATTTCTGTGGAATACACAATTCCTCACTTTCTGCCTTTCAATTTACTGTCTTGATTTCAAGTGATTTGCAATGACTGGCAAAACTTGTTTTGGTAGTGCAACTTTGAAGTCTGCACAAAATTTCAGACCAGAAAAAAAAAATTGTTGAAGGTGAGTGGTGAACTGTGGGAGATGTGTGGCCTCATGGTTATTGCACTTGTCTCTGAATGTCAAGCAGTCTGGGTTCAAGCCCTGGCTGGGGACATTGTGCTGTGTTCTGGGACACAACACTTATCTCTCTCTACCCAGGTGTATAAATGGGAACTGGCTAACTTAATGCTGGGGGTAACCCTGTGATGAACTAGCATCCCATCCAGCGGGGGGTAGAAATACTCCTAGTCTCTTCATGCCACAGAAACCAGGATAAGCTCCAGGCTGATAGACCACTTGGCTCCTATGCAGACTTTACCTACCTACATTGGTGAAATAAATGCAACAAATATTTATTTGAAAGAAATGCATCTGTTCTTTAATGCCTTTGTGAATGTTCAATTTTTGGAATGTTTGTAGATGGGACATAAACCATAAACCCGCTTGTAAGCCAATTTACCATAGGAAAAAAAGATAACCATGTTTTTCATACATGTATTGCCATAAAGTGCTACAATGTCTTGTAATAAAATTGTTACGAGTCAAGTGAGAATCTTGCAGAACATAAATACAAAGTAAATAAATACAAAGTTAATACAAAAGTATAGATGATGATGCAACATTATTGCTAATGAGGATCATAATCAATTTTATATTGATTCAAAGCATGTGATTGCAAAGATTTATAATAAAAATAAAATGGGAATGGGAATTTGCAGTGGCATTTCCATGAAGTGGCTCTTCATCCACTGTTTCCTGATCGAATTAGAATTTTGAAGTGTTGATTTTTGAGCACATACAATGTAAAAATTATTTTGTCTAGTGATTGAGCAAAGCTAAAGTAAAAAAATTAAATGAATGAAAAAACAACAACAGTTATTTATTTATATAAGTTGATACAATGTACATGCAAGATAATGAAACCGAAATCGAGTAAACATACATATATCTGAGAAAGCTTCAGTTGACCGAGTAAACAAAATAAACAGATGAGTTTCATTGAAGAGTAAATTGCTACCTCTCTGAACTGTTGAATGTGTTTTCGGCATCAAAAGTGAAATTTGACCACACCCCACAATAGGAAACTGTTTAGTGTAAAGAGATACTTGTTTGAGCATTTTAAAATAAGAAGTACTTACCTGTACATGCATGTACGTACAAGGAAACGAGTCTTGAATCTTTTGTAAAATTTGCATTTACTTTCAACATGTAAAACAGTAAGCTTGTAAACAAAAAGACCTCAAGCAAGGAAAAATGTTGTCAATGAACCGAATATATTATTCACTACAGCAAAAAAAAATCACAGTATTTCTACTCTCTTCGCAAACATCACCATTTTATAGCCCTCTTCAATCTTTAATGATACGTGTGAATGAAATCAACAAGTGTTTTATTTTGACTACGAACAGACAGTACAAAAAATATTATTTAACCCGTTCCGAAAGGCGCAGAATACCAGAAAGGTGATCATGAGAAACGTCAAACAAGCCAGTCTTTAAAGACAAAATTCTTATTGTTTGACGAGGGCGAATTATTTCTAAAAGAACAAGCGATATTAAGTTTATTTCGGCGCAAACTTAATAAGTGAGTGAATATTTTCAAAAAACAAAACTTACATGTGCTTCTATCACTTCGCGCAAATTACACTTAAAATCTAGCCGGTCTTCAAACTCCTTGCAAAAGCCTCACACAGAACCAATCCTCTGCTCTGATTGCATACCCATCGTTGTTTTTGATAATCCTGAAGAGGACAACTGTAGCAACACTATCGACGCTTTGTCAGCTCGGCTCGATTCAGCAACTGTACATTACACCACACAAAATGACTTTCTTGGCTTTCCTGTACCGCTATTCATTGCGAACATTTTGTTAAAAATGTTAAAAAGTGTTAAAAACCGATTTAGGAGGTCAAACCTACAAAAAAACGAGAAGTATCAAGGATTTCTCGTTCTTAAACCACGAGAATACCGATCCTTTCGTCGATCGATCGAAGGAATTTCGAAGGAAGACAGGCTGATGGTGATGACCACTGACCAGTTTATACTGTGACGTGAAAAAGCGTATTTCCGCGGTGCCAAGCTATTGTGAATTGATTGAATGCTCTCGACCAATCAGATTTTTCATAGTGAGTCTGATGTATAATAAAATAAGTTAATAAGTTAGTGTCACTGTTGGGTTAGGGGTGGGGTAGGTTCACAGTTGCCCAGATACTGATATTGATCAAAGCCTTCTTCTTCGTTTTCGCTTTTAAAATTTGTTTACATTACCGGTCAGTGACGTCGTTCCTTAGAGGTGCATCCCCTCCTAAGAAAAATCCTGGATCCGCCCCTGCAAAGGCACATGGGCTCACACTGCGGTTGTTATGCATGTAGTAGTTTTATCTTTGTCGAAAATTGTAGGAAAACTGTTTGAAGTTGAAGCTAACCCTAATTACAATAAATCCCTAGCGCTACTTCCGGTAAGGACTACATACAAATATGATTTTTTTTTTAAATCAACTTACTCCGTATACAATATAATGCTTATACATTGTGGTGGGACGAAACGGCAACCCCTTCAGTGCTTCCCGCACTTTCTTCAACGCTTTCCGCACTTTCTGCAGTTTCGGACATCTTCTCGAACGGACTTGTGCAAAACCTCGCTCTGCTACCAGTTTTTGGTGGGACGAAACGGCAACCCAAAAAAAAATAACACAACTATCGAACTGTTAGAACGGTTTTTTCTTCACTTGCTGTTCCATTCGATAACACTCGCAAAACTGAATAATTATTCTAATATTTATAAGCTGCGCGACATTCGCACGATCCTAGAACACAATAACAGTTTCGCAATCTACATTCTCTCGGAAAACTACTTAGATAATGTCTTTTGTACATTCTCCCCCTTTTGACTCTGTCAACCTTATCAAGACGTAACATTTTTTGCCCTAATTGGAGTCCAGCAAAACGCATTTAGACACAGGTCTTAAAACAGTGTTTTGGCCAATTTGAATCTTGGCAACTCGAACATGGCCGTCTTGTCCAGGAAACACTTCCAGAACTCTTCCCAAAGGCCAGTGTGCTCTGGGGCAATCGGGAGAGATGGCAAGCACAATATCACCAATCTTGAGATCTGGCTTTATTTCGGTCCACTTCTGGCGCGCATTTAATAATGGAAGCCACTCCTTCATCCATCTCTTCCAGAAGTGTGAAATTAACTCTTGAACTCGCCTCCATCTATTCCTCGGGCTGAACTCGACTTCATCAACCGATTCTGGCGCTGAGACACCTCCCATCTGGCCATGAAGAAAGTGGTTAGGTGTGAGTGGCGTAGCGTCTCTAGGGTCGGCTGACTGATACGTAAGTGGACGGGAATTCATTAAGGCTTCTACTCCTACAAAGGCGGTCGTTAGTTCTTCGTCATTGACATCTGCATTACGGAGTATCGCACGTATAGCCTTTTTAGCTGCTTTGATCATGACTTCATGAACTCCTCCAAAATGGGGCGCTAAAGGTGGGTTAAACGACCACTTAACTCCTTTGTCGGCAGACTGATCTTGAATTCTATTCTGATCCAGTCCGTCGACCAGCTCTCGAAGCTCTCTGTCTGCTCCAATGAAGTTTGTTCCCCGATCACTGACGATTGTTAATGGATAACCTCTGCGACTGGTCATTCGGACGAAACACCTTAAAAAGCTGTCGGTGTCCAGACCGTAAGCCATCTCTAAATGCACTGCTCGACTTGATAGACAGGTAAATAGGCACAGCCAACGTTTTTGTCGCCGTTTCCCGCGACCTTGGACGGTGATGAAGGGACCTCCATAATCAACGGAAACATGGGCGAATGCACGAAGTGGTTGACGTATTCTTACATCCGGTAGTGGCGCCATGATTTGGTCAGCGGCTTTCAACTTGCGTCTCCTGCACTCATTGCATGACTTTTCCCAATCTCGTATTTCTTCTCGTGCTGCTACTATCCAGTACTTGGTCGAGAGATTTGCAAGTGTATGATTGGTTCCGGTGATATGATGCCCAGCCTCGTGATAGTGTTTCACGATCAATTTGGTCACCCAGTTCCCTCTTGGCAAGATGACGGGAAAACGCACATCATAGGGAAGATTTTCGGCGTACTGTAACCGTCCGTCAGCACGAAGCAAGCCATCAGGGTCGACTTTTGGCGTTAACTTTAATAATCGGCTCTTCTTAGGTAAGGCTCGGTTTGCTTGAATGGCACTAAACTCCTCAGCGAAGTCTTCCCGCTGTGCAGCACGAATGACTTGAACTTCAATGTTCTGGATCTCTTCAGGAGTTAGGGGGCCAACAGTCCGATCTTCGCGTCTCGCACGACAATTAGTAATAAATCTGACGACCCAGCAAGACACCCGCGTCAGCCTTGTCCAACTTGACCAGTTGACTGGATTCAGCTTCCATGTGGGATCTTTAGAGATAGGAATTGAGACAAAGCACTGTTGTTGAAGAATAAGAAAGGTCTTCCGCGCTTCCTTTTTCACTTCCGAGCCCTCCTCAATCTTGGTTCGTGGCCATTCGTTTTCAGCTTTCAAAAGAAATTGTGGACCATTCCACCAGAGCTGGCTTTCCATTAGGCTGTGGGCGTTTAGTCCACGGGAACACAGGTCAGCTGGGTTTTCTTTAGATTCTACGTACTGCCACTGCTCGGGGCTCGACTGGCGCTGAATCTCTCCAATTCTATTCGCAACAAATGGTCGAAACTGCCTTCCTCTGCCACGGATCCAGTATAAGACATCCATACTATCAGACCAGAAATGGGCGTCAGCTATCGGAATGTTCAAGACTCTCACAATCGACGTCGTTAGGTTCAAACCTAAAATGGCCGCCATCAGTTCTAGCCGCGGTGTAGTCATTGGCTTCAAAGGGGCAACTTTAGTTTTTGACGCGATGATGGAGACATCAAAACAGCCCTGGTCGTATTCACACCTCAGGTAGCTCACTGCACCATAGGCATCTTTCGACGCATCGACAAAGGTGTGGACAGAACTCGATTTCTCCACGTTAGGTTCTCGCAGGCTTCTGGGAACTTTGATTTCCTTCAACTCCTCCAACTCCGAGAACCATTCCTTTACTCGAACAGAGATCTCACGAGTAATGGGTTCGTCCCAGCCTAACCCCATTGACCACAAATCTTGGATAAGGATCTTTGCTCGCACTATGAATGGACTTGCGAGGCCCAGTGGATCAAAAACGGCCGCCACTCTTCCCAAGATAGACCTTTTGGTGAGAACATCCTCCACCACAGGTGTCGCGACATGAAAGGAGAAAACATCTTCCTGTGCACTCCATAAAACCCCAAGGGTCTTGGTCAAAGGCAAAGCATTGTAGTTAAGATCTATTTCAAACGCTCTGAGTTCCTGGGGAATGACTGTAAGTACCTCTGGTGAATTACTTAGCCATTTACGAGCTTTCATTCCTGCTTTATCCCATAGGCCTTGAAGTTGGTGAAACAACTGGACTGCACTAACATTGTCCCTAGTTGAATCCAACGAGTCATCCATGTATGTCGACTTCATCACGGTTTCAGCAGCAAGGGGAAATTTCTCCTCGTGGATCCTGGCATTCTCCTGGGACACGAATTGGGCACGAAACGGAGCAGATGCGTCTCCGAACACCACACGTTCAAATTCGTATACATCAGGATCGCGATCAACTTCCAAATTCCTCCAAAGAAATCTGAACTTTGGGCGGTCTTCAGGTGGGATCCGAATCTGTAAGTACATCTCACTGACGTCACAGGCAATAGCTACTGGGAAACGACGGAAACGAAGAAGCACATCGAACAGATTTGTCTGTAGTTTAGGACCTGGCAGGATGTGATCGTTCAAGGATGTTCCCTGAAATTTGGCGCTGGCATCAAATACGATTCTCGTTTTTGTAGTTGACCTCTCAGGACGGCATACCGGGAAATGAGGTAGATACCAAGGGTTTTCCGGTTCGTTCTCGGTCTGATGCACCTTGCGGATGTACCCTTTGTCAATGTACGAGGTAATAGCCCGCTGGTAATCTTCTCCCACTGAAGACTGTCGAATCAAACGCTTCTCTGTATTCCTAAGACGACTGTAGGCCATGTCATAATTGTTTGGTAACGTTGGCCAATCAGTTTTCCAAGGTGTCGCAACTTGGTAACGCTCCCCATCATGAGTGAGTGAGAGGCGAGTCTTGTCCCATGCAAGCTTCTCTTCACCAGACAGTATCTTCACGTCATCCTCTTGGATGCCTAAAGTGTCTATCTCCCAGAACCTTTTCAAAGATTCGTTGATTTCATCAAATATATGAGGTCTGGTGAAAAAGGTACAGGCCAGGTTCGTCCTGTGGCTCCTGATAACAGCTCTCCCTTGTGGCGGACCAACACACGACCAGCCCAAGGGCCCTAATCTGGCGATCGGCTCTCCCGGATTTCCTCTGACGTCACACTTTGAGTAGTGGAGATCAATTTGATCTTGGCCAATGAGCACGTCAACAATAGGATCAGCTGGCGGTTCTGGAAATTTGCAGACGCGTAAATGGGGCCATCGATCCTGAAATTTTGACCAAACAACAGACTTGTAATTTCCAGTTACACGACGCGGACAGGTTAGAGCTTTAAAGGGTATCCTCACATTTCCATCACAGCTTTCCAGCGTCATGCTAACAGGCATTGAATCGAACGTTTCCACGCTCTCATTAAGAACATTAACTGTGACTTGCTCGTATGTTGCAGACAAACCAAGTGCACCAGCTAGCTCCTCGTTTACATAAGAAACACTACTTGCATCATCCAAAAGGGCGTTTACTTTAATCTTCTTTCCATTTGCAGACAACCAAATGGGCACTGTTCGCAGAGACGCACTTTCCTGATTCTGCGCAGAAGCGAGCGTGGTAAGGTGGGAGTGCTCTTCGATTCCCTGCTCTGCATTTGGCAAAGCTGGTTCGTCACTAGCCACAGTTGCAAAGGCTCTTGTAGAGGGCAGAGAAGAATTTGAGGATTCCTCGACGACAGTTTCTTCGTGGGCTTGAATTTCCTGAAATTGATGCAGGAGTCTGTCGTGATTTCTCTTGCAGCCATTAATTCCACATTCTTTCGATCTCTTACAGTCCCTTCCTTGATGATTATTAGCCAAACAGCGAAAACATAGTTTCTTTTCCTTAGCAATTTTCCACCTGTCGTCAACGCTCATAGATTTGTATTCCTCACAGTTTCTGATTGTGTGATTTCCTTGGCAAATGTAACACTTCTGCTTGAAGGTAGTAAAGGTTCGATTCCACCGTTTCCTATCGTCCTCCTTCGGCTTTCCTTTGGCACCATGAAGCCCCTCCACGGTTTCCACAGCTTTCACTTGATACTCTGATTCCTCAGTTATCCAATCTCGAAGAGTCTCAATAGATTCTAGTCGACCGCTTTCTTTTACCCAACGGTAAAATCTTGACAACATAGATTTCGGAATCTTTTCCAGAACAACAGTGTAGAGAAGGCTTCCAGGATCTAACTCACTCCACCGACCATGTTCGCGGAGAGTAACGACCGTGCTTGCGAGAGTATCAGCAAATTTCTCGAGTTCATGTACGTTTCCTTCTTGAATTGATTTAATTCTCTTCACCTCCTCGAGATAATTTTGAAGTTGTCTTCTTTCGCCACCAAATCTTCGTTTGAGAGTTTTTTTGGCCTCTTCATACGCTTCTTCTGAAAAGCCAAGCTTCGATATTGATTCTTCTGCCTTTCCCTGAAGGCAAGCCTTAAGCCTTATCATCTTGTATTTCGCCGGCTCATCAGAGTCATCCACGATGCTTTCGAAGGCTGTCCAGAAGTATTCAAACTTTGTCTTGTCACCAGAGAATGTGGGCAATTTAATTCGTTCCAGTTTCCTATCGGCAGAAGAACTTGGTGTTTGTTTCGATTGCGAAAAGAAAGGCTTCGCTGTTTCTTCTGGATTTTTCGGCGGCAAACTGTCGTCCAACGGCGGCAATTGTTTCGTCTCCACGTGTTTATCAGGAGCTATCGACGACGGTTTCCGAGAGGAAGAAGAGAGAAAATCTTTCACTGAGGCAATTTCTTTATCGGTAGCTTCGATTATCTTGTCGATTTCTTCATTCGATCGCTCGACGTTCTTCTTATCATTTACTCTCTCGTAAATAACTATCAGGTCTTCCAAAATTTGCACTGCATCCATTTTTTTCTCCTCCACGTTTTCGAGGGCGATTAAAATTGCTTCCCTGTCGATTGTTTCATCGGACATTAGCCTCATTAGACGGGTATAGAGCTTGGTAAGCTGCATTTTCAGAACACGTTTCTGCCTTTTTAACTCCTCCAGCAGAACCTCATTTGCATCGGCTTCGTCTTCAGTGGTTCCCGCACTTTCTTCAACGCTTTCCGCACTTTCTGCAGCTTCGGACATCTTCTCGAACGGACTTGTGCAAAACCTCGCTCTGCTACCAGTTTTTGGTGGGACGAAACGGCAACCCCCAAAAAAATAACACAACTATCGAACTGTTAGAACGGTTTTTTCTTCACTTGCTGTTCCATTCGATAACACTCGCAAAACTGAATAATTATTCTAATATTTATAAGCTGCGCGACATTCGCACGATCCTAGAACACAATAACAGTTTCGCAATCTACATTCTCTCGGAAAACTACTTAGATAATTGCCAGTTCGATCAAATTTTCCGAAGTCTATGTTTGTGGCTTTTTCGAAAGTTTATAGAGCGGTTACTTACCAGGCCAAGCAGTTTTTCAACCTGAGCAGTGGAAGTCCGTTTTTTCCCACGGTATTTCTCGCAATTTTTCGTCCGCCATTAATCGGCCATGTTCCTACCGCGCAGTAAGAGACATGGGTCTAGTGACGTCATACTCGTAACGAAAACCTTCACATCGTAAATAGATCTACTAAATCGCATGTTTCTCGTCTCTTTTTTTCACCAGTAATAGGCGAGTGTAGAGTTAAAAAATGCCGGGGAAAAGATGTGTTGTGAATAGTTGCAGTAATAATGCTGATCTCAATACCGGAGTCTCCTTGCAGAGTAGTCCCATACTAAAGGAAAGTGCGCGATGCTTGTTTGTGACTTTGCGATCTGTTCTAAACACTTTGAAGTGCCTTGCTTTGGGTGTAAACGGAAACTCCAGCCAGGGTCGATTCAGAACATATGGAAAGATACTGGAGAAGAAAAAAACAATTTGAGGAAATCCGGTGGGAAATCCAAGAGAACCAAGTCGAAATCAACTGAAGAGGATCGTAAACAACAAGTAAGCCATTTAAAGACAACGGAAAAAATAGAATTTAGTACTGCCTGTAAGCGAAATAAAACAGATAATGTATTGGGAAAATATAAACATTGAACAGAGAGAAAGGAAGATTTACAGTCGTACAAGATATATGAATCACGAGTTGAGTAGTATCACAAAAGAAATCAAACAAGATGAGTCAGTTTTCTAATCTTTTGAAGAGTATTTTCAAAGGTGTAATTTGTTTATCTTTTTGAGATTTTTTCGGGCATAATTACAATGAAAAGGCGAAAATATGTAAAACAACTAAGAAGCGAAAATGATTCAAGGTTGAATACATTTTTTTTGATTGAAGTCCGAACAAAGTGATAACATAAGAAAATAAATCGGCCAAGTTGTATATTGGCATCATCTAAGGCACCAGCAGACACTAAGTACTAGCACAATTACAGGAAGTAGAAATACAAATCACATCAAATCATTGTAGTAATCTCTGTCTAAAGGGACAAAGTCGTCACAAAGTCTTAAAGTAGGCAGCTCTGTGTGTAGGCAGCTGATTTTGCAATTCTTTTTAAATAATCAGATATATGTGAATACCTCAGCAGACATGACATCACAAAGTAGATGGTGAGATTTTACTGCTTTTAACAACCCTGTCACCAGTATATAACTTCACAAGATCAATTCACACGAGTTGAACATGTCAACATTTGTAAGATGTCCACTTGTTCACGACTAGCAGCGCCGTAGCTAGTAACAGGCCAACCGAGGCACTTGCCTCGGACATTTCTTTGGCTTTTGTTGTTTATAGTACCTAATACCTAGGAAGAGAACTCAACCATGGACTGATTGCCTCCGTCATAAGTTATTCATAGACATTGCCTCAGTCAAAATTTTTTTCTGGCTACGGCCCTGACTAGAAAGAGGAGTACAACAACAACTTTATTTGTACTCAGCTGGAAATTAAATGAACACAAATAAATTAAAAAGAGTACATGGTTGCCTGAAATAACCCAAAAATCAATGTATGTTAATAGCCATATGTGTCATGTCATGACATTTGGTAAACTCCTGTGTCAGGTATTTGCAAAAGATTAACTTTCTAACAGTAAAAAATTATTGAGTAATGAGAATGAGATATTTTAAGTGAAAATTACTCAACAAACATCTTATCTCTTTTTAGTTATTATAAAGTACTAATAGTATTGTGTACTGGGAGGGGGGGGGGGGGGGTACTCTGGATTTAAAGTGACAGGGATGATTGAATGGGGAATAAAATCAAAATTCCAAAAATCCCTAGGGCTTCAAACAAAATCCAAAAAAATCCCTGAACCAAAATTAAACCCCCGAAAAATCACATGCCAAATTTCCAAGCCATAAAAATATCCAGAAAATATTAAAAAATAGAAACATAATAATAGTAATGGAATGTTTGTGTTCATTTGTTCATCACACCATCTGGAGTAAGAACCTTTTTGACATCTGGTGGTCATTGTAACAACACTCAAAACACCCATTAAGAACATATTCTGTGACAGCAATAACATTATGCTGAGTGGAAACTCTATACAAGACCACCCTGGGCAAGAACATTATGAACAACGCTACAAAGTTATTTACCCAAAGTTATTTACCATGGCTTTGTTCACAGCATAATATATATTTTAAAATAATTCTTGGGTAATTACCCAGGGTGGATTGATGAAAAAACTGTCTTTACATGACTGTGCAGGTAAACATTAACTAAAAAACGCCATAACCTTGAAAAATTTTCTTTAATCTGATGATTAATTAAGAAGTATTCCTTCCTCCTCAAAGGCAATATATAGTGTAAGTAATTGTAAGTAACTCTATGTTCAGCAAGTAACATAAGTAGAGTATTGTATTGTTAGTAGTATAAGTAGCCCCTGAGTAATTGTATTTTCTGTATAAGTAACCCGTATTGTAAGTAAGTGCAGCATTTATGTAAGTAAAGTAGCATAATGAGACCTGCACTGTAAGTACTGCTTGTAGAGAATTGTGCTTTGTAAATTAAAATTATTAAAAAAAATAATTAAAAAACAAAACTCATGGATGCTTCTGCTACTGAAGAGTGATGAAGATGGCCTGAATCTGCTTACGTTCCTTGCCCAAACAGGAAAGCCCGCTTGCAAGCTAAGTTACCCATCTTTTGTTCAACCTGGCCCTGGTGAGAGCACAGTTCATGTCTAGGTCAAATTGGTCTGAGAAGACTGGTGAATAGCAGTAAAAGAGAAGTTAGGGAAAGCTCATTTAATTAATATGACAAGGGGGGATGAAGATATTGAAGGGGGGGGGGGGGGTTGGCGCCGACACCCGAAAGGGGGGTTCTGAAAATCGTTGGGCTAGGAGGGGGGCTCTGAAAATTTGTAATGTAGTTTCAGTAATTATTACTCTGTTGTTCATCCCAAAAATGTCTTAGAAAATTTCAAAAATTAGAAATGCTCAAACTTTTCATAATAAAACCACATTGATTCAATAAGAGGTAGGCACTCTGTGACAATAAATACTCGAGAACTCAACAGGGATCTCATCACAACTCAATCTCAAGTCTGTCATAGTATATACCATTGAAGACAATAATGGTAAATATATTTAATACAGTCGAGGGATCTTTTTTTCAGGGGAGCAAAGTAATTGAAGGGGAAGGGGGGTCTGAAATTTTTTCGACTACCAAAAAATTGTACTGCTAGCAAGGGGGGCTGCTAAAATTTCAAGCTTCGAGTTTCAATATCTTCATCCCCCCTTATCATATTAAATGAACTTGCCCTTATTGCAGTGAGTTTCTGGCAGTCATTTAGCAACATGGGGTCAGATCCGTTCAGAAGTGAGAAGCAGACAGAAATAAGTGTGCAACATTTCTAAAACATTTTTTAAAATGATGGCTGGCAAGGGTATGTAGTGGTAATTTGTTACAGTATCAGTGCGGAAATAGTGTTGATAGTGTCCCGTATCTGTTGGGAAAAAAAATTTATTATAGCCAGGTTAGCCTTTAGACATCGAAAGTGGGGGAAATGACCGTCAATGTACAGGAGGCCGAGGCTGACGGACACCCTGTTCTGTATGACAATTTAAGTTCTATCTTGTTCAGCATCTCAATACAAGAAAAAAGGAAAAAATTTATACATCCTGTAAATTGCAGATCACTTATTTATAAACAAAATGGTAATAGCCCGCAAGCTACTTTTAGACACTCTCAGGGTGCTTGGAATCATATTACAAGGCACTTTATTTAGATTCTCATAATCATAGCTCTCACTAGAAATACCGGTTGCACAAATTTCAACAGACAGGAAATTTTGGTTTGAGGACTTTTTAGTTGGTCTCTTATTTTTACAGGCAAACACTCGATCTACACAGTAATTTTCCAGGTATTTCAAGAATTTGTTTTCTTTGATCAGTGGATTCCGAATTCTGGGTTTGGTTTTTTCCGGTTCCAGATTCCTGATTTTAGGGCTGCCTCACAACAGGCTGGCGCTCCCCGCCCAACATAAAGCGCCAAACGAACGCAAGTAAACAAAAGCCCGAATACAACCCAAACCAAGCAAGCAAACGGCTGAAAGTGCAGAAAACAGCTATGCCATGAGACGGAAAAATAAACGTCTGATCGCAGATTTACAGAGTACTATATCAAAACACTGTACTCTACTGTACACACGGTGATCATGTCTGGCCTAGCGGACATGATATCCAACACAATTTCACAACTTTATCGTTCTGCTAACGATTGAATACCGAAGAAGCAAAATCAAGGTTCTACATACCACCCAAGATATCAACGTTTCCATCAAATCAACTTTATTTGAAAACATTCCAGCTCCTCTTCTTCACACACTCACTGAAGCGATCGATTCGGCAACCTCCTGTCTGTTCAGTGTTGAAACTGGTTTTATTACGTAGTCGTGGCGCATCTAAACCAAAAATCGTCTTTGTAGATATTCAAAAGCATCGAGAGTTCCCGTTTGAGCATTAACACGAAAAAATATTCTTGAGATGGACTCTCAGCTTTACTTGTTGAAGAGGAAAATCCATAGCTTCTTGGTGTTTACTTTGCGAAACGTCGTGAAATGTTACGAGTATGACGTCATAGGTTGATTTACTGCTGTCAAGTTGCAGGCTCAGCTGGAACCGGTTTTGATTAAAGGCGGCCGAAAAATTCGTAAGTTTATAGCATTTTTTTCCCACCTGAACTGCCATTATATTCAATTCTTTTTACATCGAAGATTGTTTTACGATTAAATTGGCTATTCTGTGAGAAAAAATTCGGAAAAAGTTGATGGCAATTTTCATCGAACTGGCACTTTAAGCTAGAGGTTTCTCTTTTTATAAACATTTGGTATTTCCGTTTTTCAGGTTCTTTCTTTTTTTAAACATTACATTATCGCTACAGTTAAATAATAAATATTAAATTCAATATTAATTTAACGTATTCATCAGAGGAATTCGGAGTAAAACAGCCAAGTGCGATATTATATTATATAATAACCTAAGTTATTCTCGCATTTTGATTGGTTCTCGGCTATGATCTATTAGAGGACAGATGCACGATTGACGTCATCGTTACAAAGTTTTTCCCTCTGCCGTTTTAAAATGGCGCGAAGTTTTCAGAATAAGGATAATATTTTACGTGACTTGGCAAAAGATAAGATAATAAAAAGTCTTGCCGAGGCATTCAACAGGTTCGAGAAGCCAGAAAACGAAAGATAAAGCCGTTTCTTTAAGAAAATGATTCAGAAATAATTTTCGAGCAGTCTCAGTCGGCAGTCGAGCGAGACTAAACCACTCACAAACTTGGTCTTGGTAAGCCGAAAACCATTGCTTTATCTCGAATTTAACAAACCCAGTAAACAAAATGTTTCTGAGATTAATTTATTTAAAAAATTCAACTCTTCCCAATGTCAAAACAAACGTTGACACACTGATTGATGTCAGGAATGAAACATCAAAACATCACTTCTTAAAATCGGTAAAATAAATACATAACCTTGCTTTCCGATGCGAATGGTCCTGTCCGTTTCATGCAAAGCAACGAACATTTTATCGCAGCTAAAATGTGTCTCCGACTCTATATCAAGCTGATTTGAGAATCACCAACCACAGAAGACAGAAATCTCCACCGTCATTTACGCTCCTTTCATTCAAAACTCGAATCAAATGGCCTCTAGGTTGACCGCAACCACAAGTTTTCCGAGGGTATTTTTTCAACTCCTGTGATTTTCAAGGCAACGTCCAAGCTTTTCGGCTCACAGGGCTGCTCCGATGACAAAAACTGACTTGATTTTTCCAGCATTTTCTTCAAGATTTGTAGATTTCGCAGCTCAATTCTGCTTTCCCTGTAAGTTTTCATTCCACCAGAAGCGACGCTCGAGTCAGGTTTGACAGTGGCGTGATTTTTCTCGACCAATCACAATTCTTTGCTACGCATAGTAACCAATGAAATTGCTTCATTTTGTATAGATCATAGATCACGTCAAATGGCTATTTTTGTGTGTTCGCGAAAGTGGGCAAAAGCCGGACGGGGCAAAGGCCGGCTTTCGCGTTATGTTGAAGTGTTTTGAAATAAAAAAAAGGCTTTTCGTTATTATATAAAACAAATAGATTCCATATTGCCGTGCGTCTGATTCAGTAATAGATCACAGAAGACGCCAAAATGCCACATTTTGACGTCATCTGTGATCTATTACTCAACAGACGCACGGCAACATGGAATCTATTTGTTAATCAGAATCGTTTTTCTTTTTGCTGTCGCCATCCTTTTTAGAATTTCAAGGTTTCACGCTGGACGGTTGCTAGGGCTTTTCCTCCCGCTCCTTACAAAACTAAGAGTTCAAGAGTCATAGACAGAAGTAGAATGCATCGAATGTAACGAAACTTGGCAGGCAAGTAGGTTGATGAATTACCTATTTATTGGTGTTTATTTCAATCCATGTGACTGCTATTGTGACGTCATATATGATGTCCAAATTTGGCATCAGAAAAAAATTCAGGAAAGAAATAGTAAAAATTTGATAATAGTTTTCTGCGTAGAATTCTATGATTTCTGGTGAAAACCCTATCTCAATCGGATAAAATGGTGTAGAGTTACAGCTAGTTAAAGAAATTCAAATTTCCCGCCACATGACCATATATGGTCAAAATTCAGGGGGTTTTAAACGCGAAAACAATGAATGTATTCGCAACGGAGAAAAGACAAAACTGCATAAAATCAAAATTGTAGTTTTTTTGATTTGGCATGTGTGGTGCTATGACGCGTATTTCGTCACGTTTTACGTCATTATGACGTCAAAATGACGTAAAACGCGACGAAACGTGACGAAGTACGCGTCATAGCACCACACATGTCAAATCAAAAAAACTACAATTTTGATTTTATGCAGCTTTGTCTTTTCTCCGTTGCGAATAGATTCATTGTTTTCGCGTTTAAAACCCCCTAAATTTTGACCATATATGGTCATGTGGCGGGAAATTTGAATTTCTTTAATCACCTGTAACTCTACGCCATTTTATCCGATTGAGATGGGGTTTTCACTATTAATATTGTTTCTCTGTGACAAAAATTCCTGTACCGTTTTGAAGACTGCTTTTAAATTTTTAGTGTTGTTACTAAAAATAGGTGTCATTTACGTCATCATACTTCCCAGAAAACTCAAAAATACCTTTACAATGGTACAAATATAAAGAAAAATTTCCTTCAATTAAGATGTTCTAATGTCTTGCTTCATTTAAAATATAAAGTTCCCTTCTGTGAGCTAAATATTAAATTTAAGAAAGTTGCGGGAGGAAAACCCCTAGCAACCGACCATCGTGTTCTGGGAAACTATAAAACGTCCTGCCACAAAGGCTTGTGCGGAAAATGCAATATTTGGCGCCCATTAAACATGTCAGCCGTAAAGCCTATGGTTTCTAGATAGCGTTATCGTTTCTTTTTTTTGGTACCATCAAATGGTCAAGAAATTGACTGTAAGAGTGGACACTTACTTATGTAATAACTTATATAATTCCCCATTAAAGAATATTTTATTTTACGGCGAAAGTTCCTCTTATAAGCGAGCAACTCGGTTTACTGCCACCACAATTCAAAACCCTGTTTTAATCGGCACTCAATCTCCACAATAAAATGGATTTGTTTAAGGTGGCTCAAAACCACTCTTTCTCACTTGATGTTAGAATCATGATATCAAATCACTGCTCAATCATTGGTGAACACGTTGCTATCATTTGCGTGACACAATAGGTTACTCTAGCAACAGTATGACCTCCTAAAAACACCCTTAATTGCAGCTTTAGGGGCTTATAATTCAAAAACGGCACGGTGAAATTTTTTACATTATCAACTTTTTATAAGCATGATAGGACGCAACTTTTGGCAAAGTTTTAAAAAAAATCTGTACATGGAGTTCAGAGCTACCTTAAATGCCGTTTTGAATTATAAGCCCTTAAAGCCGGCTTCAATTAAGAGTGTTTTTAGGAGGTCATATTGTTGCTGACATAATGCTGAAGCTGACATAATGCAGAAAACGTTTCTTCTTTTTCCTTTTTGTTGTCTTCTAAAAATATCCTTTTAGCCTCCTTAGAGCACTTATTAATAAGTTTTATCAATTTATTTACAATAACTTGATCAAAAAAAGTAGCGAACTTCTCTTCATGGAAGAAAGCCGCGTTTTAACATCCATTGCGAGGAATGTATATTAATCCATTAGTTCGTAACCATGTTTATCTTTATAGTGAATTTGTCAAGATTATTGATGGAAATGGCACTGCACTTCTCTATCACCCTGGGTGTATGACATTTTCTCTAGAAGTTCTAGCACATGCTTCTTTTGGCCTTTCAAATAACATCTCCATTCAAGGATATGCAGAAAGACCAGGCAGCACAATCATGATAAAGTTCGCCATCGTGAAAAAGGGTCTAGAATCAGGTAGGTTTGTGTAATAAACTCTTTAGATGATGTCATACGTCTGCTACTACTGCTTGTGTATACCTCAGCTGCCGCTGCCGCTGCAGCTGCCGCTGCCGCCACCTCTGCCGCTACCGCTGCCGCTGCCGCTGCCACTGCTACTACTACTGCTACCTCTAGTACAGCTAATTTACATTTTTTTTTACTTCCCTATAGCCATACCGGTTTCAGGATGGAATGTTTCAATCTTCCACCATAGTCCCAACGTACTTACCCTTCAATGGACGAGCCTCGATAGAGTCTATAATCATCACGCAGAGTTTTACATAGTTGAAGTAAAGAGTATTCAGGGTACCATATTGACCGCAGAAACTGTTTACCAGAACGCTACAAGTGCAATTATTAAAGGACTGTGGCCCTCTACGTTGTACCTTGTGGGTGTATTTGGCGTTGACAGCACTGGACAACCATACAAGAGCTCAGAAACTATTACTAGTACTAAAGAGGGTAGGTAGAAATAGACTAATCGCAGAGTGCTTAAAAGCTCCTTTCAGATCACAGTTTGGAGTTTGTGTGGTACTAGGCACTAGCTCTTGCAGTGATTGATATTGTACACGAGAAATACAAGTAGAAATCCATTATAAGAATCTCCTTTTCCTTGGTGACCGATGATGTGTGGCTCTAGGAAATGTACTCTACAATTTTAGCAACTTCGTGACCCTAACGGACGTAACAAGTTTTTATATGTCAAATGAAATATGGCCACCAGTTTATCGGCTGTCTCAATGCAGCTTAACAACCAAACCGTGTCAAGACATAACGGAATCAATGAAGCTGAAATAGAACAACCTTGTTGTAACTGGTATTTTAACGTACTCTGTAAACAAGAGATAATTTTTAAGGAAACTTGTTAGGTAAAATTTAATTAAGAAATCTTTTTACTCTAAATTTGCCAAAGTAAAATTGTTTGACCATTATTTGTTAAGATGCTAGAATTGAGGAAAAAACACATTGTCTATTATTCTATTTTACAAGATTTTTTGTAAATTTGTTTATTCTTCTTGATTTTAGTATCTTGCGGCTTTCGACCAACAAGCGCGACTCGAATTGTGGGTGGTACAGTTGCACCTGTCAACAGTTGGCCATGGCAGGTGATGGTGACAGACGAGTATGGAAGACAATTTTGTGGCGGTTCATTAGTGGATCCTTATTGGGTGGTGACAGCAGCTCATTGTTTGGTTGGAGCAACACCGTCTGGTGTCAAGATAAGGTTTATTTCACTACAATTTTAATTGGCTTATCCAAACGCTAAGAAGACAAGATAAGAAAAATTGTTAGGAAAGAATAATAAAAAAATACTAAAAATAATTCTTGGTTTTCACGTGACGTCAAAAAAAAAACCAAAATTAAAATGTTTAGTTTTTACCGTTAACAGGTAAAAGCCATTTTCAAACATATATCTGTTGGCCTGTCTTCAGCTCGGTAGACCACTTTGTTTTGAAAATAGAACAGGGTTTTTTCGCAATGCGTGACATCGGCATTGTTTCTTGGTAACATG
The DNA here is from genome assembly GCA_019787425.1 of Platygyra sinensis. Taxonomy (NCBI): domain Eukaryota; kingdom Metazoa; phylum Cnidaria; class Anthozoa; order Scleractinia; family Merulinidae; genus Platygyra; species Platygyra sinensis. The sequence continues at coordinate 61,590 of JAHPZR010002041.1, forward strand.
TTACATGCACGAAAATATCGATTCGCCATATGTTTTCGAGTTCTGAGTAGCCAATATGTTGAGAGAAGTGCCTTCAAGTTTAACAGAGAGAATAAACGTTTTGAGAGAGCGAAAGTAAACTCCAGATGTTTCCACTGGTTTCCGGCCGCCATGCTGAAGTCCCTCAGACGGGCTCCAACATGGCGTCTCCATATACTAAACACTATAATTTTCAGTGATACCTTTTGCCGAACAACTCGAGTTCGGAATATCGCACATCCCTGAATTTTTGGCACGTTGTTTATTTATTACCCCTCTACGATCTGTCAATTTCTTGACTCAATTTATTGAATGGTAAGCGATTTTATTTTTCACTTGCGTGATAATTAAGCTTACTTGCGTGACGTGAAAACCACGAATAACGACGACGATGGCAATGATGTCGTACAAGAGGAAGACAACAAGCTGGCGGAGGAAAGAGAACTATAAAAAATTCATAGAATTAATTTGAAGGTTTCTTTCCTTGATCAAACACATTATTTTACTGCGTATTCGCTTCTATTGACGTGTGAAATCCACTCTTATAGCCGAAAGTACTTAATAATTTGCCAACCAAAAGAAACAGAAGCACGTCATTTTTTATTACCAAATTCGAGTTAATTAAAGGAGCGCCAAGTATATGGTGTTTTACACTCAATATGTACGTTCTGTTTCAGACTTGGGGCCCACTACAGAACAAATGGATTTGTTGGAACAGAGCAGGATATCAATGTTACAGAAATCAAAATGCATGAGAACTACGACACTCCTCTTCCAGAAAGCAATGATATTGCGTTGCTTAAACTCCTTAGTCCTGCTTATCTTGATGAGGGAGTTGGTCTAGTTTGTTTACCAGACACCGATCATGACCTTCCTATTGACAACCTTGACAAACAATGCTGGATAACTGGTTGGGGAACTTTATATTCTGGAGGCCCCCAACCAAATACACTAATGCAAGCATCTGTGCCACTTGTGTCAAAAGAACGTTGCGATTATGCCTATCCTGATGCAATCGATGATTCCATGCTCTGTGCTGGTCTAGATGAAGGGGGTATAGATGCCTGCCAAGGTGATAGTGGTGGGCCCCTGGTGTGCGAAGTTGATGGTACGTGGTATCTCGAGGGTGTCACTAGCTTTGGTGAAGGATGTGCCCTTCCGTATACGTATGGAGTATACGCCAAAGTGCGAAACTTTATATCGTGGTTGTCAAGAAACATGAAATCTCCTCTCACTGAATTACCACAAAACCAGTCATCTTCTGTATTAGGTACGAATAATTGTTTTCTAATAATCATTATCATCCAAGTGTTCATAGAATATACATGTAACAAGGCAACCAAAAAACAAAATACTGCCCAGCTGCTTCCTTTGAATGATTTATTTGCCTTACTACGCAGTTAAGAGAATTTTCACTGCTTGAAATATAAAGAAAGGGAGATCGCTAAAAGCGTAATTGAAATGCATCCTTAGCCTCTCAAGGCAAAACACACATATACCACACAACTAGCTTGGAGTAGTAGTTACTGGATCATCCCCATATCTGATAATGTAATAAAATTCGTGATTCTTTTGTCAGAGTCTCAGACACATCTAACAATCTTTTTTCGCGCTTGCTTTTTATGATAATATGTTTTGCATGAGTGTTCCAGTGCCAGATAGTAGGGCAGTGTTTTATTTCAACCTGTCGCACAACAATGTTGCATTGAAAGCTGAAACTGTGACGTTCAATGTTGCAAGTTGTTCCTTATTAAGCACAAAGAAACTGATATCTACTTCTCAACTTGCATTGAAGTACTTTTTCTGGGACAGGTTGCCCGCATTACGTAACTGATTTGGTCTTGAGGCTTTACGAAAAGTTTGTTAGATAAACCACTACTGTGTTTCACAGCGCTGATCTACAATCACGAACAGATCTCACTCACGCAACTTGTATAAACAATGTGGTCTATGAGCAGACTCGTGAGTGATCGTGAGTGAATGATGATGATGATGATGATGGACGTGAACTAACCTGCGTAATATGTCATTTTTCTTTTCATAACAAAAAAAGCAACAACAGCAAGAAACATAAGCAATAACCAAAGCTTGGACTGACTAACATTATTGACTTGACTCTCAAGGTGAATTCTTCTTTGGTTGTCAAAACGTCAGTCACCAACAACAGCTCATTTCAGAACTACTGTCACCTGGACGATCACTTAAGACGAAGTGCTGTAAGGCGTTGTTTCCTTTTGTTTTCTACTCTACTTTCGCGTTGGGTGGCGAACGCCTGAACGAAACACGTAACACACGTCAAATAGGTTCCACCACTACAACCCTCAACTTTTATACACATTTCACGAGTTAAAAATCGTAATATTATTTTCTCATTGAAAATGACAATTATTAATGTAACCTTATTTCAGTTTGGTGTAATTTCGACCACGGTCTGTGTTCTGAATGGAATCAATCGTCCTCTGATGATTTTGATTGGACGCTGGCATATGGTTCCACACCTTCGTCTTCTACTGGTCCTACTCACGGCCACGGGGGCTCTGGTTAGTTATACCTACTTTTTTATTAAATTCTTGTTGAACAATATCAAATAACGATATTTTTCCATGAGGTATTTAATAGCCCTACAATTCGAAACTACCGGGTTATCTTCCAAAAACTTTCAACTTAAATTTTCCATCCTAAGGCTGTGTGACTGGGAAACATTCGCCAAAATGCTGTCATTTCGATCAAACAGCCATAAGAAAATACCCGATTTTGTGCTTCCAAGCAAATGACACGACTTACTATAAACACATATGCAACTGAATACAAATCACACGAGGTTAAACTTTCCTGTATATGATGTGATTATGATGACATCACAAATTTCAAGATCGATCGCTTGGTAAAACGAAGCGTTGATTATATGACAGAAAAACTGAACATTTCAAAGCACTCACGAAGAGTTGTCAAGCATCAACCATTGCGGATCATATTACCTCAACTGGACACAATGTTAAATGGGACCATTTTGAAATTTTAGCAACCGGGCGTTCAGAAATTCATTGTAGAATTAAAGAGTCATCATTGATTAAGGATTTAAACTTTTCTTTAAACAAAAATGTGGGTAGCGCGAAACTTTTCCTTTACTAGCCGTTTCTATATATTCAAGGAGACTTTGAAAGGTCTGCATATTATCAGTTTTTCACAACTGCCTTGTTAAGGTTGCATTCTTTTTCTTTAGCACTTAAATCTATCACTTCTGAGGATGTTTGTTGAGGCAAACGAAACGTTGTCATTAATCAAAGATTTTACAACATGCGTTGTTTTGTCATGTCTGTAACCGCAGTTTGTACATTATTTCTGTTTAAGCTGAAATGGCCGAAGAATAAGAATTTTTATGATTCAGAAGTATCAAACAATGAAAAAAAAAAACGTTTGCTCTAAAACATTAATAATACTGACCTTTTTTTTCTTTTTACACAGGAAAGTATATGTATATCGAAGCGTCTTCCCCTAGAAAACCCGGAGAAAGTGCAAAACTTTTTTTCACTGTTCCAAATCAAGGAAACCAGGCTTGTCTTTCATTTTACTATCATATGTTTGGAGCATCAGCTGGAACTCTCAGTGTGTACAGTGGAAATAATAAAGTTGTTTCCGTGTCAGGAGATCAGGGAGACAACTGGCTCTTTGTAGAAAGAATCATACACTTAAACGAAGTGGTAAGGAAAACATAACAAAACGCCTTAACTTTAGGAATTCGATATCGTATTGCAATAGGTTCTTGAAACAAGAAAATGACTGACTAAACGTTCTCTTCGGGAAAATAAGGCCACCGTTTTAACGAGGTATCGGAGTGTGACGTCGCAAGGTCAGATTACAAACCAGTCTGCTGTCCTTTCATAACTTCAGTTTTTCTTGGGTTTAAAACAAAGGCAAAGCTAGGCAGACAAAGCTAATAATATGTCACTGGAATGTCGAAGGAACTTGCGTCTAAAAGTGACGAATAAATATGTTTGCAGGTCACATTCGAAGGAATAGTTGGAAGCTCATATACAGGAGATATCGCTATTGATGAAGTAAAAATTACCGGAGGGAGCTGTCCAGGTGCGTGCATACCGCACATATTTCTGTTAAAAAATAACAAAATTTTGTAGCTAAAAAACAACAATTTTAGAAAGGTGTTCGATTCACTTACCAAACGGGACACATTTGCCTTCCTTGTCGCGAAACTTCTTCTTCTTTAATCCTCTTGGTCACCCCGTGAATCTCGCGAATCCGCCAAGTTTGATAAGGGTCACACCGCGAAGACACAATCGTTCGTATGAGCCTGCCCCCTCCCTTTTCCCTTTACTTACATGCCTCTTTGCCAACTGTTGCTGGGAAAGTTCAATTCTTGTCACAGTGAACTAAATTCTTAATCAGGTAAACTGTACGTTATTGGAAGTATGTATGCGTAGAGCTTTATCGAGATACTGTGTATATCGGCTCGCTGTAATCAAGAACGATTGTTTTGGTTCCAGTTTCATGTGACTTTGACAATGGCTTGTGCTTCGGCTGGCGTCAATCCAATTCAGATGTGTTTAATTGGACGCTTTCGTCTGGCTTCACATCAACCGGACCATCGTCTGATGTTACCGGAGAAGGTTAGATTTCAGTTTTTTTGCTTCGTTCCTCTCAGACAAATTTCTTGTGATTTGAAGTAGGTCTTTTCACGGTTTTCTCTCTCTCATTTACCTTACAATGTAATTCAACTTGGATCCGAGGCAATTTCAACCTTAAATCACAAAATAACCCGACTTATTAAAAACTGGATCATTGGATAATGCAATTCAAGAGTTTTCATTGGCTAAGCCATCATGGTATGTGAGCCATTATACCATGATCTACAAAAATGGCGAGCGTATGGGTGATTTTCTGGGCCTTTTTGTTTTTATTGTAGTCTATAGTTTTCTATATTTTGGGGGCGTTTTTAATAAAACAATTATTCCACTCGCGCTTGTTGGATATGAGATGATTATAGCCAACGAGGCGCGTAGCGCCGAGTTGGCTATCTATTATCTCATATCCAACGCGCGCTCATGGAATAATTGTTAAATATTGCCTTAGATCATGCGCGCTACAAATGTTATATTGTAATGCAAATGAGCAAAGTTAACCTTAAACTGAAAGGGCTACAGATGTTTTCTAGCTTGGTTCGGTAATTTTATTGTTTGTATGGAGGATATCCTGACCATGAAATGTCACTCCAGTCATGATGGCTCGATAATGATCACCTGAAATCCGCCATGCATATATTTATACTTATTTGCGTATTGCTGGTATAGGGTGAAAGCAATCTTACACATTTATCATGCTGTACGAAACTTTATTATTAAAGTTCGCGCAAGTGCACAAGGCTTTTCTGTCGAAACATATTTTAAAAACTCAAACGTTTTGTCGTTTTCTTAAAATGACGTATCTGCTTCTATCAAGGCTGTTGGAAACATATTAATCTTTGCTTTTACAGGAAAGTATATGTACATTAAAGCTGCAGATCAACAAAGTGGTGAGAATGCAAAGCTTCAGCTTGCAGTACCAATGGATTACCGTAGTTCATCTTCATGCTTAGCGTTCTACTATCACATGTATGGAGCGACAATGGGAACCCTTAATGTAATCAATGGAAATGACATAATATTTACAAAGTCGGGTGATCAAGGAGACTATTGGAGACAAGTGAAAAGGACAGTGAATTTGAGTGATGTTGTAAGTACACTTTTATGCGTTCTTAGAAGATTTTTCAAGAGTTTGGAAGTTTTAAGGTCGATTAATAGTAAATTGCCATCTTTACGTTTCTCAGGGTTAGTTACTCTGTAAAGTCAGTCTAGATCCTCCTTTGAAACTTTGGAAACCGCTTTGAGCCACCTTAAGCTAGTTAATTATATACAATGTACGTCACGTTAGTTTTGTCACGTAACGCATCTTAAGCACATGACGCAGTTACGCAGGTATGCATATCGTTGATAAGCTATAATAGACTTTTCAAGCATATTTATTATTTTCTCAGCTGGCATTCGAAGGAATAGTAGGATCACCATCTGAAAGCGACATTGCTATCGATAACGTCACACTCACCGAAGGTGCCTGTTCAGGTAAAACTTAAACCTTTCGTCATTTGACCTTTTGTATTTTGTTAAAGCCAAGTGATGTATCGAAAAACAAGAGATACACTGTTTGACTTCTGTTCAAACTGCGAGAGGAGAGGTTGCAATATCATTTTGATTGGCTGCGGAGTGTATTTTACCAAAGAAATTTTATGCATTTCGAAGCACAATGAAATACTCCAGCTTAAGTCTCAATGAAATTAAAACAAAGGACAAAATAGATAAGAAGAATCGAAAAAAACAAACAAACAAACAAACAAACAAACAAACATGTAAGCTACTTTGAATTAATAACAATATTGGAAGGAGATGTCCAAACCTCTGATGTATTTTCTTTCTGAATGATATGTGGGGAGATTGCTCAAGAAAGTAGGGAAAGAGCCTCCGAAAGCCATTGATACATTGTTTTCTCTCAGTTCCTACCTTCTGTATTGTGTCAAGAAATCCTTAGATTTCTGTGAGGTGTCTCAGGCAATTATGTTTATCAAGTCTCACTGAGGCCCAGTGGAAATCGTAAGAGCGCTTATGATCTAGTGAAGTAACCAATCATAAGGCGCGGAATCGAGACTCGCACACGTTATAATTATCTCCCGAATCCTGTCGAAAATACGTAATAGCTTGCAGTACAGTTACCAATGGCTCGACACACACACGAAACGAAAGGGTCGATTCTGCATTGTATTGAGCCTTTCGCATCGTTTGCATGCCTTTTAAAACAAACGAATATTTGGTCGCAGACTTAAGTGCAATAACATCTATTTGTGTGACTTTGATTGGTTCGCTGTCGTTTAGTAGAAATTGGCAAGGTTTTACGACACTCAACTGAAAACGACTCTACCGGTGTGGTTGATAACAAAAAGTGACATTGTGGGTGTTTTCATATTTCCAACTTAGTAATAATATCTTGCGACTTTGACATCGGACTTTGTGATGGCTGGCGACAATCAAGTTTAGATGTATTTGACTGGACTCGTCATACGGGACAAGATTCTTTCTACACAGGTCCATTTGGTGATCATACAAGTGGGTCAGGTGAGAGAGATTTCCTGCATTCATTTTGGTGCTTGCTAACGGCCAATTTTCCCAGATTAGTTGTATTCATGAAAACTAATGTGCAGTCCAAGATGAGCAATACAAATTCCACTATTCCCTATAAAGACATACCCCATAGAGGAATGGGCCAATCATCTTGTTTGTTCTGTTTTAAATGTAAATGTTAACATGTAACCAGCAAGATAATAGGGAAGAAGGGGTAATACGTTGTTTGTGTGCTATTTTCTGAATGGTAATTAATGCCGTTTTCTTATGTTCACAGGATACTATATGTATACCAACACCTCACTGCAGTCCTCTGGTGATAACACAAAGCTTGTGATCTCTGTACCTGGGAATGGGGAACTGTCGTGTCTCCAGTTCTTTTATCACATGTATGCATTCATTGACAGCCTAATGGGAACTCTTACAGTCTTCAGCGGTAACACAGTAGTGCTCAGCATATCAGGAAACCATGGTGACATCTGGATTAAAGCGGAGAGAACCATTTATTTGAATAAAACTGTAAGTTTGGTAGACATGGTGTACCCAGTTGCACATGGTTTCTTTAGAAGATCATGCAGACAAACTTAAGGCTGCCGATAACAAATAGCCGCTGAGGTCACTGAGAAAATGTTCAGCCATTGCAGCCATTACATTGCAACAACTGTTGAGCTGAGATAGCTACAGAACAACTTGAACGATGTTTTTTTTCTTTAACCATGACAGCTATGATCGTCGAGATATAGAACTTAAAGTTCTTTTAGGGGTCATTGTGGCAACGGTCACTGGCATAAAGTGTGGTTTCCATATGACTGTATTGATCGCTAAACTATTTTTCTTGTCGCTGTTTATTTTTCTTGTTGTTGTCGCTGTTGTTGTTGTTCTTCTTCTTCTTCTTCTTGTACTTTTTCAGATGATTGGCAGCTCTGAGAGATCTTTTTGAACTTCAGTATCTTCCTGCAACTATACAAATTTGATTTGAAAGTCCTGCAGTTGCCATTACTTTGTCGCAATTTTGTTTTGGTGCACTTTTGTCGCAATTGTTGGTTGCCGCATTTTTGTTGTTCATGTCGCTGCTGTCGTTGCAGTGTTTTGTCTTTTTATTTTGTGTTGGTAACACCATATTTGTCAAAATCGGAGATCGAAAAATATCTTATCATTCCTGTGCAATTCTTCCAGGTGACGTTTGAAGGAATAGCAGGATCTACGTTTAGTCACATAGCCATTGACGATGTCATAATTACCAGTGGAAAGTGTCAGGAACAAACAGATCCTCCCACTGCATCTGCATCTGCGACTGGGCCTTTACTGCCCTCAATTGTGTACCCAATGCTCTATACTGGCACGTCTTCTCCGACCTCAACTCTATCGACAGTTACACTGCCAGCTATCAAACCTTCATTGTCTTCAGAGCTGACGGCTTCATTGAGTGCTTTATCAACTTTCCAGCCGTCCCTGTCTTCATCTCTTATGCCAGGTATTGTCAATTTCCAATTTTGGTACAAGCCTTTATACTAAATGTTTGATACGCTCGCTTTCAAACATTTTCTGTATTCCTTGTTGACTTCCTGTTAATAGCTGCCTCACAGCCGGCAGGCAGCAATCAATTAAAACAGCTTGCCCTGTATGCTATGAAATTCCACAGATTTAGCGTACTTTTATCGGAGGAAAACCAATAGGTTTTACAACACTTTTTTTTTTTTTTTTAATTAATATGCAACTTACATTGTTTTACTTACACTACTTACAATGTAAAAGAATACAACAAAACAGAAATCACATCATTTGCGAAAGCAAAGAAAAATTACAAGAAAATATTAACAGTTACATAAGACAAAAAGACTGAAAAGTGAGTGGGGTAGATAAAGGTAAAAGCTTGGAAAAAAAAAACCCAGAGGTAGAGCGTTTAGCAAGCTTGATTTCCAGAGGCTTAAGATCACGATAAGGAGAGTAAAAGTATAGCCTGCGAGCAGGCTTACCTTTGGAGCCTGCGAGCAGGCTTACCTTTGAAGCCTGCCCGGAAACTACAGTACCGCCTGAAACTATTGACCCATTTACCGAGGTTTTGCCGCGGCCGATTCGCAGATCAACACCTCGTTCTCGCCTCGGCAATGACGCGGCGTGCCGAAATTTTACTGAGGTTTTACCTAGGTTTGCCGCGACATAAAATACCGCGGTAAATAGCAAGACGCGGTAGAGTTGAATAGGCTATCGGACCTTTTGTTTTGACTCGTTAATTAAACTTTACAACATCATCTTTACGCTCCGGTGGCAAATCATGTATTTGTCATATTATTAAAAGATCCCGCTGTAGCATTGTTAACTTCTCAAGAATCCATTATTACAGTGTCACTACATTTTATGATTTTCTTGTCGTGAATGGGAAGCGAAATGTAAGAAAATATGCGTTGTTTTCGGTTAGAGATACGTTGCTGCGTTGCTATCAAGATAAATAGGTTGTCTTGTCGGCGGCGACGTCGGCGGCGCGGTGCGAAATACTTAGCTTCAATGCCGCTCTATTTGGTTTGAGTACTTTCATCTTCGATGCAAAAGTACTTCCAGGGATAAACGTTTCTTCCAAATAAATAGTTTTCTTCAGAGTACGGAAAAAAGCAGTCGAAAAGCGACAAGCCACACTACAGTTAAAGCGAGTTTCTAATTCACATGTTTGAACTCATGTCGCATGACAAATCACGTTTTGTAGTCACGTGCACGTGTCGGTATGCGTTGTTTATGTGAATTGTGAAGCTTGTGAAAGTCTGCATCGATAAACGAGAATGTGTCGAACGTCAGAATACATGTACGTACAGCTGAGATTGCTTTCTTTTTTTATATATCAAACGTAAAATTTGCTAAAGCTGTCCGGGAATTGTTCAGTGTTGAAATGTTGTAAGCGGTTTAAACGGGACCTTCCTCTCGTTGACTTGCCTCGTAGCGGCCGACTGCCAACTCTGGAAAGGAGACACTTCGATTTCATCGAGAAGCTGGAACAAAATGATGAGTTAATATTGATGCCTTTTTTTACATACATTTTTACATGCCTTCGTTTGCAATTTGTAAATTAAAGTTAAGATGGAACGAATTACTGTGTACGTGAGAAATCGTGAATCGGCATTAAAGGAATGTTTTGCGATGGCCAGTATTAATTAAATTATTTGAGATCTATGAGAGTTTCTCACGGGCGAAAACTTTAGTTTTCGTTGTTGTGCGATGCTTATAATTATAACATCGAGGCCTATATCTGCAATGTATAGAATAATATGTCCGAACGAATTATTACGTTCGGGAAAATCATGAATCGGTAAAAGTTTTTCGGCGGCGCCAGTTCAGAGGTTTCGACGGCGGTTCTGTGAGAATCAAGGACGCAAAAACTTTGTCAGTACTACACAGGCTACGTAGCATTTACTTGACTTCATGCGATGATAGATATTAGTGTATCTGCCTAGTGAAAAATTTGTTTTGGCTAGTGAATCAAACTTGTCGCTAGCCACCGCGCCAGCAAGCTGAAAAGTTCAATAGTTGCGAGTGTTCTGTAAACAAGTTACGAGCACGGAAACTTCACGTATATGAGAAATCAATAAGGAAACACTTCTTTACAAAAGAAATTAGCTTCTATTGTTTCTTCACCGCGGTATACCGCGTCTGGCTTGCCGCGGCGTTCGGTTGCGTCCGTCCAAGACGAGGTTGAGGAATTCGTCCCACCGCGGTGAATTCGCGGCAGAACCCTTCGGCAAGGACGAGGTTTTACCGCGTGCTAATGGGTAAGTACTTTCAGGCGGTACTGTATATAGCAATTACAGTGTATGAAGTATTTTGTGCCACTTCTGCTGAAATTTATTGTGGGAAACCGTGACAGTAGATATTTGTTTTTCAATCTCTAAGTTGTATTTCAGCTGTTGCGCATATTCCCTGATAGATGAAGAGATGTTCTTAAATTTACAGCAATAAATGTAATACCTTGCGAGGAGCAAACAGTGGCTTACTAAAATATCGTCTTTCTCTCCTTTAAAACCTAAACATTCATATATATCCAAAACGTGCGTGGCTGGTATCAAAAGAATTGAGATGAAAAAACATTGAACCCTTTCCCAAAAGGTTTTTATTACCGAGCATTCCCAGAAAAGATGGATTAATGTCTCCTTGTCTGTTTTGCACAGATAGCAAAGAGCAGTGTCTGAAATTCCTACTTTTGATAGAAAGGTATTCGTGGCTATACGTCTGTGGAGAAATTTGAACTGGAAGTTCCTTATCTTAGTGCTGATTGTACACAACCTTGGTAGTAAATAAATCGACCTCCAGTTCAAATCCTCTACCGCTTCAAGGCCACAGTCCTTTACCCATTTTTCTTGACTCTTTTGCGGACGAGTAGAATTTTTCCTTATAAGAATTTTATAAGCTAATTTAGTCGGCTTGGTTGCTGCAATCAGTTCTTGCACCGAAAGCTCCTGAACTTTTTCATCTTGCGTCTTCAATTTCATAGACTTCAAAGCGCTCCTTATGGCCGAGGTCACTCCATAAAATTCAAGGAAAGAGGCAGATGAGCAATATTTCTCTCTAAACTCTCTATAAGTTATGATCGTAAAATCATTGTTAACAAGGTCTTTGATATTATGCGCACCAGCTTTGGCCCAGTGCTTATAGAAAACAGGCCTATTAGCAATTCTGACTAAAGAGTTATTCCATATCAAACTGCTACAAAAGTCGTGTTTGGAAAGGAACGAGTCTCTGAAATTGAAGTCCACCCAAAACTCGATAAGTTCTCGAAGGCAGTCATCCTTAATATCATATTTGGAGGCGTCTTTTTTCCCCAAGTTTCCAAGAAAAACTAATTTTCCTCCCCATTTTGAAAGATAAAAGTCCCAAAAAACTTTCCATTTGGATTTACAATGGTTGGAAATGTACTTCACTACCCACGCGATCTTTAAAGACTTATTGAAAGCCATGATGTCCAACATTTTTTGGCCACCATCGCCATAGTCAGCAATCATTTCCGATCGTTTTATTTTGTCCCTTTTTCCATCCCAGAGGAATTTGAAGAACAAATCATTTATTTCTTTTAAAGAGTTAAAACATGTACGTAATGAGGACATGATATAGACCAATTGGGATGCAGCTAAAGTTTTTATAATTGTAATCTTTCCAGGAAGCGTTAATCTCTTGTTTTGCCAATTGTTAAGAATACCTTCAACTTTGTGAACCTTGTCTTCATAGTTTATTTTCATTCCTTCATTTTGATCTGTGCAAAACCAAACACCTAACGCCTTAACTTTACCATCTGCCCATTTCAAGTTTTTTTCTGGGCAAATAATTTGATTTGAACCTTTCTTTGATCCTATCCAGAGAGCTTCAGTTTTTTCACAGTTAACTCGCAGGCCAGACAGTTCACCGAAACTGTCTAGCAAAGCAAAAGACCTCTCAAGCGGTGATTGTGAGCCATCTAATATCATCGTAGTGTCGTCCGCGTACTGACTTAATTTTCAATCAATGTTTCCCACGGAGATTCCTTTTATCTCGTTATCTCCACGAATAGCCGTTGCTAACACCTCGGCACAGAGAATAAATAGGTAAGGCGAGAGCGGGCAGCCCTGCCTTACTCCTCTACCTAAATGAAAGAAACCCCCAGACCATCCATTATTTATTATGCAGCTTTGGATATCAGAATAAAATAAATTAATCCAATTAATTAAAGAAAAACCAAAGCCAAAATGCTCTAGCGCTTTCCGCACGAAGGTCCATTCAATAGTATCGAATGCTTTTTCGAAATCGATGAAAAGAAGTAATCCAGGAATATCTTTCAAATGAGTATAGGAGATAACATTGTTAATCAAACAAATATTTTCGGCAATAGAACGGCCTTTCATAAAACCGGTCTGATCGTGATCTATAAGATCCGGCAACACAGACTTTAGACGAGAAGCGATCGCTTTTGATGCAATTTTGTAATCACAGTTAAGTAAGGTTATGGGCCTCCAATTCTTCAATTCGTTTAATGCTTTGTCCTTTTTCGGGATCAAAGAAATGATACCCCTCCTCTGAGTTATAGCTAGATTTCCTTTTTGATAGCTTTTATTAAGAGCACTTATAAGAAAAGTAGATACATCTTTCCAGAAAACTTTATAGAATTCAGCAGGGAGACCGTCTGTACCAGGTGATTTACCGGATTCCATTGACTTGACAGCTTCGAAACATTCTCTTTCAGATAAGGGGCCCTCGCATTTTTCCTTATCAATTTCGTTGAGTTTGTGTGGGTATTCATAACCAAAAAATTTTTTTTCCAAATCTTCTGTTATTTTGGTACTCTTGGTTGCGTAGAGATCACTATAAAAAGAATTACACTCTCTTAAAATATCCGAGTCATTTGTAAGATTTGCTCCATCTTTAGCCTTGATCTGCATTATTGTCTTTTTTTTGCAGTGGCGATTTTCAAGGTTCAGGAAATATTTGTTATTTTTCTCACCTTCATTATACCACCTCACTTTGGATCTAATTATGGCTCCTTTTGTTTTGTATTCAATAATGTTTTCTAATTCCCTTTTCTTCACCCTCAATTGTTCAGCAAGAGCTTCTTTGTTGTTGTTTATACAACTCTCAAGTTGCCTTTCAAGAGCGGAAATATCATTTTCAATATCAGCTTCCTTGGTCTTCATTTTCTTTATTTTCGCCTTTGAGTATTTAATTGAAGTATCTCTAATTTGAAGCTTAATCATTTCCCATAACAGCACTTCGTCTACTGTTTCGTCACTTTCGTACTGGTTGACCGTTTCAAGAATTGTAGATTTAATTTTGTTTACGTAATCCATTTCCTCCAAGAGTGACGAGTTTAATTCCAAAGACCTGGTCCTCTGGGATGGGTCTGGTAATTAATAACGATGTTGCATAAAGAATGGTCCGTTTTGTAGCCGGGAAGGATATCAGCTTTTAAAATTCTTCCAGCGAGACTTACACTTACGAGGAAAAAGTCTAACCGACAATGTATTTCAGGCTTGTTTTGTCTCCATGTGTATCTTCTCCCGTCTGGGTTTAAGTCCCGCCATATATCAGTCAGATCAAGATTATCCCGAATATTTTGAATCACTTTCAAGGCGTTTCGGTGCGTCGTTGATTTACCGCCTTTTTTGTCCTTCTTGACATCCATAACAAGATTGAAATCCCCCCCAAGAATAATTTCCTCACACCTAAACATTGTCATTTGTTCACGAATATTTTGGAAGAAAAAGGGGTCGTCTTTGTTAGGAGCATAAATATTACAGATCGTTAAGATTTGCTCACCGACCTCTAAATCAATAATAATGTACCTTCCTTCCTTATCACATATTTGCCTCAAAACCTTGAAGGCAAAGTTGTTGTTGAAAAGGATGGCGACACCTGCTTTGTTGCTTGCAAAGCCGCTGAAAAAAGCCGTATAACCCCATTCAGCTGCCCAAGTCTCAAAGGACCTTTCAGTACAATGAACCTCTTGCAGCATATAAATAGAAAACTTTTTCTTTCTTAGCCACTGAAAAATTTCTCTTCGTTTTTCGTTGTTACCCAAGCCTCGCACATTAAGAGATGAAATTGTTATGTTAGACATTGAAAGCTCTATTGAAACTTAAATAAAATAGTTGGGTTTCATACATAATAGATTTTCCCACTCGATACACTGCACACCAAAATCGAGGCAAAAGATTAATAAAAACATAACTAGACAAATATACATCAATAACAACACCGATTACATTAGACCTAAAAAACATACTCAGTTTGAGAAGGTCTCCATGGCAAGCCAAAGCACATCTTTCGGTGAAGAGATGTCAAGCCTCTTGTCGCAAGATCATTCTTGTAATTATTCAATCTCTCTGTTCGAAATCATGGTATGTATCTCTGACCGTTGATGTATAGTTTATCGTAGACCAATTTGGCGTCGCGCCCTTCTTTCTTTGCATCTTTTAAAACTCTCACTAGGCCTCTTCGTATTTCTACAATCTCTCGCGGGAAATCTTGTGAAATTCCGAAGGCTGTTCCAGCAAGAGAACGAGCGTTTGATAGTACGAGTTCTTTATTCTTATAGAAACTAAACTTTGCTATGATCGGGCGCGGCTTCTCTCCATTTGCATTTCGTTTACCAAGTCGATGTGCACGTTCCATTGAAATTCCATCTATATCGTCTTCTTTCAACTTCAATTCGTCTTCTAGAAAGGAGTAAAGCAGCAATTCAGTCTTGGCGCTAGTTTCATTCACTTCTTCAGGAATACCATAAAATAACAAGTTATTTCTACGACTGTGGCTTTCTAATTTAATTGCGCGTTCCTTCTCGAAGCTGGCACTTTTTGTCAAGTTGTTCACACCTTTCTCCAGCTCAGATATCTTCTTTGGCTGAGTATCGACTCGTACAGCCAGAATTTTGATAGACTCGTGAGCGAACTCGAGGCTTTTTTCTAAATCAGCGTTTACTTTTTCCAACTGCTTTTGCTTTTCTTTAATCGCGTCGATTTCTTCCATCCGCGCCAGAACCAGGTCAAGTTTACGGTTCATCTCAATTATAGTGTCGGCCATATTGCGACAACCACCGCAGGTTTCGTTGACTTCGTTATCTTCGGTTTGTGAGCCTGATTCTTTTCTCCTGGCCCTCTTTCGACCTGTCTCTGGAACTTCGTTCCCTGTTTGGTCTGTCATAGTTAGTGCTTTTGGCAAGCGGAGAAGTTATTAAGCCATTTGGAGCGAAAGACTCGCAGAGATCAAAAAGTTGCGTCCGTCCGCTCTGGGGGTCGGTCCCAATCTCAATATGATGCCATATTGTGGCTATACACTTTGTGTAAGCCACACAAAAACTCACCAAACACACACAATTTTGTCAAATATGAAGTACAATATGAAAATGTCAAATAATGCTACCAAATATAAATTACTAATTAAAGTGCCTATGAAATGAAAATTTAGGCCCCTTTTTTATTCCAGAAAATTGAAGTCTATGTTGCACTGATTCATAATTTTCGAATTTAAGCTCTGGTCCTGTGTGCAAAATAATTTTTCTATCCTCCAAAGTTGGCAAAAAATGCAATTGTTGTTTTCTGAGGCCTGGAACTAGTAACGTCATTTGGTGTGTAAATTTTGATTGCTTCACTTTGAGTCAGTATATTTCCTAATATATAGATTTAGGCCAGCCTAAAAGCGTAGCTCCTTGGCCAGGTTGTTCAGTGCCCAATTGAGCTAACCCAGGAAAAGGTAGAATGTTGATTTGACTTTTGTAACTTTGCGGTGAGGCTTTCTGTTTGACTTTCTGTTTTGAGTTTTATAATCACGATTTACACAAAACAAAGCAGCAAAAACATTTGCACGAAGAAAAAGTTATAATTCGAATAAATTTTAATCCTGGGCTGACATGAGCCTGCGATCCAATCGAAAACCAGCACTTGGTCAGCGGTTAAGTTTAAAAAAACACGTGACCTCAATGAGTTGTACACTTGAGCCCGCGATATGGTCACGTGATACTGGTCAGCAGATACCTTGTTTTGACAGGTGTCATTTGATCATAACATGGATGTCCAATATCAAAGAAGTACAACCTATTATTTGGAGTATGGCTGCCATGTTGCGCAACTCCGTTGTCGCTGTCGTCGTGCGTAGGCGCCCACGAGCAATGCTGCTGGCCATGATAACCATGAAAAAATCAACTCGTGGGTTTCCTTTTCTTTCCTATATGAGTATGGGGCTCTGCTTGGCAGCCCTTCTGGCTGCCAGAGCTCCGCTACAAAGTTAGCACTCACTGAGCCGTCTTCTTGGAAGTTTTATTCAGTGAAAAATGCCCTCAGATGATGAATTATCCAGTAACACATTATCTTCATGTGATGCTGAGTCGCTGCAGTCAGCGGTAGAAAGGGAAGGCTCTTTTGATTCAATCGTTCAGTGCTATTGAGTCGGGTTGTGGAAGAAGGAGACGTGACGGAGGAAGACGACGATGAGGAAGATGGTATACGCTTTGTGACCTTAGAATCTTGATTCGAAAACAAGGAAACAGTTTTTAATTGGTAAACTATAAATCTGCCATGCCATAAATGTAAGAAAATGGTGAAAGCGCTGTTCGCTTTGGAAAAAATATTTAACCTGATGAGTTATTTTTAAAACCACTCGGGTCATGGTTGTGTTGCAAATCTCATGCACATGCTGCAAACATCAAGTTTCAATCAAACAAATGTTCTAGTTGCTTTGAACAGTATTTCCCTTTCCTGCTTGGAGGGGAGAATATACATATATCTTATCAACCAAGCACAAGGGCCGTACTGGGAGAATATCGGCCCGAGGTCTTGACAGTATGGACCGAGCGCAGCGAGGTCCATACAAAAAAGACCAAGGGCTGATATTCTCCCAGTAAGGTCCCAAGCAAGCTTGGTTAATAAGAGATTGATTACACGACTGAAGAAAAACCCAAATGATAGACTGCAAAGACACCATAAACTTCAAGCGCGCAATTTTTATTTATGGCAAACTGAACGTTTACTCACGTCTGACGTTTCCAAAAAGAAGAAAAACAAAGTTGGAAGAAAACAAAAATAACATTTTATGTGGAGTAAATACTTTTAGAAGAAAAAAGAAGTAAAACAACGAGAAATCTTCGTGTGGGATCATTCGGGACAGTGCCTGGTCCAATACGGCAACGGAGCAATCTGATTGACTGATTTTAGTTATTGGCCCTCTGAACTAACTTAGTCGTGTAATAAATAATAATTATTACTTTGTTCAATCCATTGCCAGTTCTCGTTGCGTTGAAGATACTGGTACTCCGTGAGATACTCTCATTCACGTGCTCGTTCATGATAAAATACTTGCCTGCTAGTTGGGTGTGTCAGACCGAAAAAACTCAAGAAAAACTCAGACCAAAAAGTAAAACAATTCCTTGTTATACCGCGGATTGCTTCAAGTCATCTTGTTTGCTGTTCGTCGATACAATGTCCTATATTTTGAATGTGTCTGGTTCTGCAACGTGACTCCCGATTTGTATTGTGTAACTGTCACAAGCAACAGACATCGTGCTAACCGAACGGCTTGGCTGGAATGGCTTTTAAATCATCTTCAGTGATAAATTTGGTTTATAGTTACAGTATTATGCAAAAGTAATGCAAATGTATTTCGCTGAAATTCGAGACTTTTCTTGCCTTTTCGACGAAAAAATATAGAATTTTCGATGCAAGTGAATTTTCAATGAAAAGTCACAGTAATTCGTGATGCCCATTGTTTCCAACTACATGAATTTTCGAAC
>JAHPZR010002041.1:85000-87992 GCA_019787425.1 Platygyra sinensis
ACACGATTTTCTGCTTGTTCATTGATAACATTCAGTGCAAAGTCAGTCTCTATCTCCTCTACAAGGTCATAACTTATCCCATGGCCGTACTTGTTTAGAAGCTTCAAAATTTCTGTGTTATTGCAAAGAGCCTTTACGACTGAGGGAAACAGAACACTCTTAGGTGTCTTGATAGCTCCATTTGTAACAGAGAAAACAATATCCTGAGCAAAAGAATCCTTGAGCCTCAATGTTTTTTCTGCTTTGCTCTTTTCATTCTCTAATGACTGGCCTGAAATAAGAACAGTCACAAATTTGTTCAACAGATCGGGAATATATAAACTAATCTTGTCTGCCTTGAGATCTTCTTCTTTTGGCGGCCATGACATCTGCATTGGATGATTCTTTATTAGGGCATTCAATAACTTCGCAACTTGAATTACACTTTCTTCTGAATCAGATTTTGACGAAGTTGATTTCAACTCAGAGTTCAACTCAAAGTTATCAATAATAACATTTCGCATTTCCAACGTGAAGGGATATACCAGTAACTTGTTTTGCTGGTAGGAAATAAATTGCAACTCCTCGAACATACTAGAGATCTTTCGTACAAGATTTTTGCTATGTGATTGTGGAACATCGATGCCTAATTTGTTTGCCTCGTCGCACAGCAATTTCCTGATTTCTGTAAATTCAATAACTCGTCGATTTAGGATCAACTCTTCGCAAAAACTGTAGACTACATCGTATGCTGGCTGCAATTCATGATCATCACTACTAGAACATTGAACTTGTCCAGTGTCAGAAGCATACTGAATACGTGCAAAACGCTTATAACATGAAGCATGGTACTTAGCTTCACTGCATATCAAATCTTTGGCACATATTCCAATCACTCTCTCAGCTATGCTACTTAAATTAGTACAAAGCATTATATGCAATTGAGCACACTTTCTCACCGTTTCGTCTGCCCGGAATTCTTGTACACTATGCATCGTCTCCCTAGTTTTGGTGTTTGGTTTGTACTTAGTCTTGTTGCAAAAAATACAACAGTCTGGTAGAACTGCTGACTGCCCTTGACTAGCATCTCTTGAACTTCTTCTTGATGGAGGGTTATTTTTGTTGTTCTCAGCAGACTTTTCGGCCTGAAGGTCCCTTTTATGTGTGAACTCTGATCTACAAGAACGATGGTACTTTACAGGTGTTGTAGGGAAGTCATTTTCGCCAGAAGAAAGTCCGAGTACAGCTTTGTGGTCCCGAAGAACTGCAGCACGATACAAAGTTGTCCACGATTTTGTGTCACGACATGTTACTAAATCTGAATCAGTATTATTACAAATAATGCAGACCTCAGCCATTGAAGGACGAACGATAAACAAGATAACAACAACGTCAAGTGTTGATCATGGCTGCCGCCATCTTGAATACCACTTTTAGAGAGACTGGGACCAAGCATAGACATGAGGCATTTTTTGACATAAATAGCTGACCAAAAGATTGCAGATAGTTTTGCTGATAGATAAGCGGGCTTGAAAATCAAAGTTACTAAAAGAAGGTTTACAAGGCTGTGTTTTAAGGAATTACTTGTAAGGCAGTCACTTACTTTCGTTGTGCAAGGCATTCGCTTTTTTCCATTGGAAATGTCAGATTAAACTGTCTGATCATTGAAAATATTTTCGATATGAGTTTAGTGTATTTACATGCATGTACGCTTGTTCAGTTGTTCATGTCACGAGAATCTGCTGCTTCGAATTTCGCTATCTCAAATTTTCATTTGGTTACCTTGAAAATTCGCTACTTCGAATTTCACTATGTCAAATTTTCGAGAAAGACTGTGAATTTTTCGCTTTGAACCCTATGAAAAATCTTTCGAAAATTCCACGACTTTTCATGGAAAATTCACGAGAACAAAGGACGACTTTTGACGAATTTCGTTTGCATTACTTTTGCACAGTACGGTATAATGCAAACCAAACAAGATTTGAATGGAGTGTTCTGGTTTCCTGATCCTACCAACATGGGCTGTTTTTTTCGCTTTCTCTCTCCCTCCCTCCCTCCGTAGATCCTACCTATATCAACATTATCTTGACGAACGGTAAACAAGACGTCTTGAAGCAACCCGAGGCAAACACGGATTTGTTATATTTTTCGGTTCTGAATTATTATGAAAGCTCTATTGAAACAAATTTCGCTATATTTGCTATCGCATTCTTGCATTAGGATTATCGTGCTAACATGTCCTGATAACAAGTCCGCAAGAAATCATCAGCTGAAATCACACAAATCACAATGATGCGAGGCCAATATTATTTTAATTGAAATCTTCGCTCCCTTTCAGTTTGCTCCTGTTCGCGTGAAGACTCGAGAGTACAACCACTAAATCTTTATTAAGACATCTCCATTGCAGAGGATCTCCACTATTTAAAAGCCGTCAATAGAGACTTGGCTCGAAATGGAGGGAACAACACAGACGCATTTGTCGGTTTGCAGTTGGGCTGGTGTATCCTAACAAATCTCTAACAATGTGCTCTTCTGACGTTGTCTTTCGAAAATATAAGTGTAAGTGGTATTTTGCAGCTCGCTAAAACAGGCCCTCCAGTAACGAAAAACTCCCCACTCCTTTGCTTATTCCCCTCAGATGTTATGATGGCTTGATGGTTTTACACACCTTATAACGTCAACAGTACTAATTTGCATATTTTGACTGCACACAGAATGTCACACATTTTGACTCGAATTGCCCAACTTTGAAGCTCGAGTGTTTTCAATCACTTCCCAAATTCACTGACAAACTACCGTGTCTTTGACACTTGCTTGATCTTAAGCTACCAAAAATGGGAAGAAAATTGAAACAGTTGCTTGAAGTCCCTATTTTAGCACGTGAACTTTATGTTTTTACAAGGCAAGATCTGTGTTTACGTTATGTTTCTGCACGTGTCGGCAAGTCATTAAAGTCCCACTGCAACGAAATTTCACATTTCCTTTTCCCACTTTTTTTTATACATTAGTTCCA
>JAHPZR010002043.1:0-22500 GCA_019787425.1 Platygyra sinensis
AAAGGCCCTGACTCCTCCCCCTCTAAGGACTTCAAAGCAAAAAATAAACATAATGAAATAACGTAAAAATGCCTTGACTTATATTTTATACAAGTTCATACTGGGGTTTGGGTGAATATAGTGTCTGAGAAAACTTAGATTTTAGAATTGTTTATTAGCAAAGACCCTGATGAGGTTTCTTTGATCTTCTTTAACCTGCTCATTAATTCCAGTATATTCCAAGTATTGACAAGTAACGGCTTGTTTTTGAGGGCAATAGCAGACCGATAAAAAGGGAGCATGTGCTTATAATCAGAATGTTAATGATAGAGCCCGTGCGGGACCCCCATATAATTAAAGGACAGTTGGCAACCCATGAGAGGAACAAAGACCCTGTTTAGTGGGTGTGGCTGAAAAGTTCTTCACCCCTAAGGGAACCACTTCCAAAACAAGGCAACATCTGCTGTGACATTTTTCGGCTCAATACCCTAAAAGGGAGCTGCAAAAGCTCCTCCCACCATAGATTTTTTTTTAAGTTAAAAACGCAAAGAGGCACCAAAGCTGCTTTTTGAACCCCTAAAAGGCACCTTGAGCATCTCCGTCCTTTTTATATGGGAGTTCTCCTTTGGAGATAGAGAAACCGTGATTTTATGATAAACACCATTAGAGTTTAGGGTCCTAACTCAAAGTCAAAGGCTTACTGTGTTTACCTACAGTGTAGATGTGAGTAAAACAAATCAAAGTTGACAAGGTTTGGTTTCTAACATTTGTAAAATTTCAAGCAAGGAGCCTCAACTGATGCGAAAAATGAATATGGAATAGTGGTTTATGAAATCGTCAAGGTGGCGATGCATACTGCCTTCTGTTTGTCAAGGAACAGAGAAACTATGACTTGAAATGGTCAAGGAATCTTGAATATTTTAATCTTTATGAATTTTATGAAAGCAATAACCAAAATACTTGAATGTGAAGAGTGATCATCGCAGTAAATTTTCCAATTTAAGCAATTGGAAAGAAGAAGCCTGAAAAAAATCAGGGCTTCAACGGGATTCGAACCCATGACCTCCGCGATACCGGTGCGATGCTCTACCAACTGAGCTATGAAGCCACACATTGGGAGCAAGGTCAATTTATTGAGTTCATATTTTCCCGTGCAGTGAATGATGTGAAGTATATATGAAATAATTCATATTTGTACTGCGGTTGTAGATGAATGTGAAGAGTGATCATCGCAGTAAATTTTCCAATTTAAGCAATTGGAAAGAAGAAGCCCATATGGAACTGAGGAAATGTTTCAAAACATCCGGCCGCAAAACACGTCATTGGCGCCGATTAGTATTCATTGAGCCAATACAAACAGCCCAATCCATTAAAGTTCAGCTTCTTCAGTTTATACAGGAAGAATCTGAGAGTGCACTTAAGTATGTCATTTTCCCCGAAAGCGATTCTATAAAGATGTAAAGAAGGTCCCACATACCCCTCTGTAACTGACTCAGTCTCTTAAAAATATTGGCCTTTTCACTCGTCACGCATAATATCCAAAATTCTTTCACATTTAGGCGAAACTCCAGACGATCACTTCTCACATAAACGTAGAAAACAAATTCACGAATTAATATTTTCAGTTCTTGTAACTTGTCTACAAAGCTGTTTATTCTCTGAGTTTGGTCCAGAAAGTCTTATTACGAGCTGTTGATTTTACACTCGTGTGATTTCAAAGGCTCTTGAGTACTTTGTTTAATATGGCTTACTTTAACTGAAGTAACCTAGTTTGGTGTCGACTCTGAAGCCCTGCTGCTAATCCAGACATTATTCAGCTCAATATTGCAACCTTATCCCAGACTAGACACCAAATATTCCCGCCCTTTTTCAGACTACGCGGCAAGGAAGCTCTACGCTTCACAACGAGAACTACTACCACAGAGCCAAGAGATTATAATCTCTTGGTATGGTAGAGCTTTGTATGGGAGAACCCTCCTCCCTACAGGAGGAGGGGGCGGGGGCGTCCGGGCTTGTCTAGCCTGCGAACGCAGACGTATTTCCGGCTGTCACTGGTTCCAGGGGGTGAAGAACTTTTTCAGCCACACCCACTAAACAGGGTCTTTGTTCCTCTCATGGGTTCTTGTAAAGCACCCTATATGGGAGTCCCGCACGGGCTTTATCACTAACATTCTGATTATAAGCACCTCCTCCCTTTTTATCGGTCTGCTATTGCCCTCAATACAAGCCGTTACTTGTCAATACTTGGAATATACTGTAATTAATGAGCATGTTTAAAGAAGATCAAAGAAACCTCATCGGGGTCTTTGCTGATAAAACATTCTAAAATCTGAGTTTTCTCAGACACTCTGTTCACCCAAAACCCCAGTATGAACTTGTGTAAAATATAAGTCAAGGCATTTTACGTTATTTCATAATGTTTATTTTTTGCTTTGAAGTCCTTAGAGGGGAGGAGTCAGGGCCTTTGACACAGCTTCTGCTAGAATATGGCGCACGGTGTGATATTGTGGATGACAGCGGTAACTCGGCGGAGACCATACTTCAATCATTGGTGACTCGGTATGGAAATGGACCAAATATGGAGCTGTCTCGATCATATCAGCAACTGCTTCAGTTACTTTGGGAAAGCCATGGTAAGAAGCTAAAGCTTTCAATATTTATGACAGAATTTTTTGATAATCTCTTTGAGGCTTTCCTCAGTTGTAAGCAGTTAGTTAACTTGTGTTTTCAAATAAGCTGCAAGAGCCTTGTCGGTAAATTGTTTAACTTCCCCAGTTACGCATGGTGTTAATCCTCCACGTTCTGATTCTTCTCGCGTCAGGTTTGCAGTTTTCTGAGTGCTTCGTACAAATCTTACAGCATGCTTCAACCAATCATAACAAAGATCTTGCATTGCTGTAGGCTGTAGCCAATCACAATTGAATCGTTTTTGCCGCGATTGCCCCCGGGTTACGTGTTTTCCGCGCTAACCACATCGGCTTCTGATTGGATGACTACATGATTGTCTTCCCGCGCTCACCACATCGGCTTGTGATTGGATTAAATACTTTTTTGCTTTGAAGTGTGATCCTGAGTTCTTGGTAGCGTTGTACTGTTCCATTTAGTCAAAAAAGTTTCGTATTGGTGTTGTTACCTTTAATTATCTGAGTTGATGTTCTTCTTTGTTTTGTAGGCAAACCAAGAGTCTGAAACGACTTTGTCGTCTGTCAATTCGCAAGTTACTTTCGCCATGCACTCTGGATCTCATCAATTCTCTTAGCATTCCTTCCTGCCTCAAAATGTACATTCTTAATGTGGTGGATAGCAGCAACGTGGCATGATGTCGAATTAGTTTTCTGTAATATCACTTCAGTCATAATTTATCCATTAGGGAGTTAAAGAAAACCACGACGGCAACGACAACGGGAACGCCGCTAAACAAACGTTTTGATGAGCAACACAATGGCTGTGCACGCGCGTTATAATGCTTGGTACATTTCTTTCCCGTCGTCTGCAAAACAACAACGTGAAATGATCAAATTCTATGGTGTCTGGAGAACTTGAATCACAACGGCTAATTTACAAACTTTCTATTTCAAATTTATCGCTGTGTTCTAGACTCAGTTTTGTGGTAGTTTTGATAGTGATAAACAAAGTAAAGTAGGCAAAATGATATAAATTCATTTTTTGGTTGCCGTTATCTTCGGTGTCGCGGTCCTGGTTATTTTTAACTCCCTTTTGACCAGTTTCTCACGTGGACTTCATTTTCAAGGTACTTTCCTTGTCCTCCGGCGCCCAATTTTATTTTCCTGAGTCAAGAGAGATTAGCTTTACCTCCAAATTGAATCCAAAAATGTGCTCTATACCGTGTTTATCCCTTCCGATTTATATTTAAGTTAAGGAAACTGTATGAAGAATTTTAACGACAACAAATTATCAGCGTCACATTTTGGTCGGTCACTCGGGGAATTTCTTTTAAGAATTTGTAATGAATTTTGTTTTTAAAAGAAGTACATAAATATCTTGAACACGGTTTAGCACGAATCTGTAGATAGAAAAATTGTAAATACCACATGTGTCTGTGGGTTTTAATGTGTGAAATAAATATATGGTTGTGGGACTCAGGACTATAGGCGAAGAACTTTTCAGTGCAGAATGTCAAACAATTGAGTACTTTCAAAATTACGTTTACTAAGATCTCTGAACTGATTTTGTCGTTTTATTATGAGCAAGAACAATTTCTTAGGAAGAGAAGCCTTAAGTTTAAAGAGTTATTTATTGGTGACATCTAATGAAATAAAACAGCTGTGGTGGATATGTTGATTGTACTTTATTTGCGTGATAAGTATCTAATTTTTCTTCACAGTGTAAAAACATTTGAAAACAGACAGGTGATAGGAATAAAGAAATTCATCAGCTGGGTAGTAATGAGTGATTTTAGAATAGAGAAGCATAATCCATGTGGTGCCGGACTTGGGCAAGTTTCGTAGTACGCGGGTCTGATTGTGGTAAATGTTAAGTCTCCATATGAACATAGAGGACCATCTGGCCGGCGGTTATCTCGGTTTCTGTAGCATGAAGCGATTGGATGATAGTCCATCGCAGGGTTACCTCTAGCATTAAGGGAGTTTAAAAAAACCATGACGGCAACGGAAACGTCGCTAAACAAAAGGTTTAATGGCGTGCACGTGCGTTTTAATTCTCGGTACACTTCTTTGCCTTCCTCTGCAAAACAACAACGTGGAGTGACCAAGTTTTGAGTTCTGTAGAGAACGTGAACAACAACGGGATAATATTTTAAATTTGTATTTCGAATTTAACTCTATTCCGTAATAAGTTTCAAGATAGTTTAGACAGAGAGAAACAAACTCATGACTTAAAAGTATCGCGAGATTCGTTTGTAAAATGTATATTCAGTTTTAATCGACGTTGCCCTTCGTGTCGCCATCGTAGCTTCTTCAACTCCCTATTAAGATTGCCGGTACCCATTTCTACAACGGGGGGGCGGAGAGGCTAAGAACACAACGCAATGTCCTCGACCAGGGCGATCCGGAATCGAGCGCACTAATCATGGGGCCACCCATGCACGAGTGTATTATGCGCCTCGGTGTCAAGATGTGCACACACAGCTCATACGTTTAAGACGAGCTCTCTAGTGCCCAGTCTTGAGCGGCAACTTAGAGACGAGCTTGGTGACAGGTAATGAATTTGTCTCCGTGTGTAAAGGCAGGCATCTTAAGAATTAAACTTCTTCATAATTATACATGATATCGGTACAAGCTCTCTGCTTTAGTCCGTCTTGAAAAAAGTGAGGGTTAGTGTCAATTTAGTGAGTCCAATATATTCTTGCTACTCTGAAACTCTGCGCATAAAACGTCTTGATGGACTATGCATCTCTAGAATAGAAAAACTTCATTGTTTTGATGCAAAATCCAATTGTTGTGAGCTAACAAAGAAGAGGGAAGTCATAAAGTTAAAAAGTCAATTTGAGGTTAAATATTTTCGCGCCATCTATTTAACGATCAGATGTAAAACCAAAGCCAATCACGACTTGGTCTACCGCATTCAATTTTCCCGTGCTCGCCGATTACGTTTATCTGCGTCGAGTTCTCATTGGTTCAATGTGCAGTTAATCCTTGTCTCCTCAAGTAGTTTAAGGCCTGGGTCAAAGGCTTTTACCGGTAAAAATAATTCATTAGATATATTTTTGAAGATATAAATGGCAATGGAACCAGATCTAGCCCACAGTTAGTTTTAACGTCTGAACATTTCAAAGTAGAATTGTACTTCTGACAGGTCAGGTGACATGTCACGTGACGTTAAGCGTAAAATAGCTATTTTTTCAGGAATTGGTAGCGGTTTTTAGAATATAATCCTGCAAAAACGCGTTTTAGATACAGGTCAATCATTTTCATCCTCTCACGTTTGGAATGACCGTCCCTCTTTTCACAGAAAAATTTGATAGGGTGAAAGGTCGTTTCTTTCAACAAAATTTGATTTTTGAACATTTATATCTTCTTAAAACGAAGTCAGTGAAGATCATTCCAAACGTAGCAAAGTAGATTATTTCACTTTGCATCGAAAACGCTTATTTATTGATCAATAGACGAAAATTCGCCACCAATTCGCCGATTTTCCAAAATTTAACAAAACGATCACGTGACATGTCACGTGGTCGAGATAATATGTTAAGGCAAGGCAGGACGTCGAGTTTGATAATTAGGGAAAAGTTCAACTTGGTAAAACAAATATAACAAGAGATATAGCTGTCAAACCATATATCTACTTTTTTTTGAGCGTACTGGCCATAATTGTTTTTTTAGTTTGGAAAAGCGCCCTTATAAGGCAAGCAGGTATTGACTTCCTCATTGTTATATGTGCTTTTTGATTGTAATCGAAAGTGGTTATCACAACTGTTTGAAACCGTGCTTTCAGAATAAAATATAAGGTTAGTTGCCCAGATTAAAGGTAACCATATTACTACTCTTAAGCTGACTGAATCAGATTATAAGATCAAATACGAAATGCATTGCACGTGCAGTGAAAACTGTGTTTCTTATTGTAGCTTGATTTCATAGTTCCCGGAATGAGTTAGAAAAACAGCAACGCCTCAATACCCGCCAGCAGGCACATTGTAACCAGGCCCAATCCACCAAGTTTGCCAGGACTAGAGCTGGGCTCTAGTTCAGGAAGACTCGTTGCTGTTGTGGATGTTGTTGCTTCTTCGTGACTGGCCCCCGTCACAAGCCTAAAGATCGTGGTTGAATCATCCTGGGGCTTGTACGAATCCACTCCGAGGGGAGTGGGTTTCCCAGTGGCTTTATCGTAAATCATCCAGTATGTTTTTGTACCGGGATCCTGATTGGACAAAAGAAATGAATAGAAAAAAAATCAAAACACAAGACAACATCAATGATAGTGACATTACAGCGATCAGAATCTCCCCTGACTACAGTCAGTCTGAGACAAAATTAACTATCTATTATACAGAAGAGGTTGGTGCGATCGTTTGGCCGGGGGCTTAGGAGTTGCCGTGTGGACATGGCAGCTGGGTGTTAAAAGGACTAAAACTGCAACATCAAAAAGATGCCCCTTCGCCATTCAATCCACGGTGGTCTGTAATACTTTTTAACGAAGTTACGTTACAGTTCGTGCATCTTGAAAAGTTAAGTCTAAACGTTTCAAGTTCGTCATTTGTAATCCGTGCTAATCTTCTCCATCCTTAACCATCCTGGTTCCTTTATGGTTTATTATTATAATCTTTCTTTTTTTATCTTAGTAAACTGCTATCTTTAGGGTTTCCCTCAATTTAAAGATGCTGTTCAACACATACCTGTTCAGTGCCGTTCATGGAAGTAATGAAATGTCCCAGGCCACCGTAATAAGTGGAAGTCCACCTGTTGTAAGGACCATTTGTATTTTCGTTGGCGGCCTTGTTCATGATGTCCACGAGAACGGTGCCCTTGGCAACCTGCGTGGTGTAAGGAGGTGGAATAGGTTTGCCAACACTGGTGACATTCCAGTCCATTTCAAGGGTAACTGTGATTGCAGAGGGCGGTACCTAAATGGAAGATATTGTCTTTGTTATTACATAAGATGTTTCCCAGTATGGAAGTTTTTAAAATAACTACTTTTATCTAAATAAGGACCTTTTCCATTCAAGATTGTAATCTATCGATCACTTATTTGTCAGTGACTGCAATCATTCTAAATTTTTGTACAAGAATTAAAAAGAGCTAAAGTGGCAGCCGTTATTGGTAGGCGTTGACTCAGAAACACAGAATTCTATAATAACCTTTATCCTCGCGGTGCTGGTTTAAACTACAGAATAAAAAATAAACTCTTAGATCTGGTGGTCAAGTAACAAGCCTGTAGCTTTTTTGTTAACCAGTTTCAATACGAAATATTTAGAAATACATTTGATAATAAAAATTAACGGTAAAAAACTACGACGTTTCGAAGTCTGCATGACCTCATTATCAAGTAAAATGTTAAAACTGATGTAAAGTTGTAGCTCAGAGATTATATACAAATAAAATGTGATAACTTCATTAGAATAATGAGCGTTCATTGTTATTGGTGTTTAGCATGTCAGATCGTGCAGTATATGTTTAAATAAATACTTTTGCACGTATTGAGTCAGACTGCGTGTTTAGCTTTGGTTTTCGTTCGCGAATGAATAACATTTCGTGAATTAGGCAGTCCATTTTCCCGCGGCATTTCTTGAGAACGGAAAACATTTCCTCTAGGCTAGTGGACGCTACACTGTGGGCTTCTTTCAGATGCTTGCCAATGACAGAGGCTTTATGTTCTTCTATGCGTTGATGAAGATGGCGTGTGGTATAACCGATATAATCCGCATCGCACGAATCACATTTGAAAGTGTAAACAACGCATTGGTGGTTAATTAAAGCGGGCTTCTCTTCTTGTATCTTGAGCTTTCCCTCGATCTTACGACTCGTGAAAACTGGTTGTAGGTCAGTTCCAACCAGTTTTCACGAGTATACGAAATAGTATGGAAAAAATTGAGAAAAAAGCCGTTGAAAGAAAACAAGAAAAACTAAGGTATTATTTTTAAAAATGGACAAATATCCTTCTTGTTTTGAGAGACTGCTCCTGTGCTGCGTGTGTGTTACTTTTGACTAAATTTCAACTCACCTTTTCCTAGACAGCTAATGTTTAAGAATATAGTGAAGAAATAGTTAAAGTTCTAATGAGGAGTTTGAAACTGATTTTAAACTGGCTTTTCAAATCAAATAGCTTTTGGCAGTTCTAAGTTTGCATAACATTGACGTGCTTTTTAGGCTCTTTAGGCCAAAAAATTGACGCTTTTTTCGTGGTATTGTTCCTGGAATTACTATCTTTCTATTTTAAATTGAATAGGAGGTTTGAAGTGGACTTTTGCAATTCGTTCTTGAATCGATTTGAAACTTGTAAGCCACCAAGTGTCAATCTATGAAAAGAGGAATAAGCTGCAGTAAGCAAGCCTTCGTCGATTTTTCCTCATTGTATGTAGATCTTAATTGTCTTCAGAGTTAAAATCAAGAATAAACTACAGGGCCGGGTTGTTCAAAGCCCGGTTAAGCTAACCCAGGGTTAGCGCGAATTTTGATTTCAGTTTTGTAATTTTTTGGTGAATTGATCTGTTTATATTATTTGCTCTTCAGTTTTGAGCTGCAGTAATCTCAAACTACGCCAAACATTAGAGGTGAAAAACATTTTTAAACAAGAAAACGGAGTGCTTCAGTTAACATTTAACCCTGGGTTAACGTTAACCGGCTTTCGAACAACCCGGCCCAGAAGAATAACCGCTGAGTTAATAACCTGTCCAGAAAAGGAAAATTACTTGCAATAATCGGTCACGTTTTCGCTATGACCTGAGTAAGAGGGTCGTATAGCGGAAAATGGTGGTAGACTGATTTATAGGAACATACGAACTCACACCACATGGAAGAGCTCCTCCGGTTTGCTCCGGCGGTTATGGAGTTAGAAGAGTTGAAGGAAACGTTGGTTCGGTTGCGCCTGTGGGTTGAGGTATATGTAATAGCGGACTAGCATGCTGTCTTCGCAGCGATTGAGGCGATGGTTTTTATGCAGGTAGAGAATTTAAGGACGTTCGCGCCCATTGCTACTGCGCATCTCTAGTGCGCACGCTATTCATTGGTCACGCGCGTGCCACGTCATCTTCAAGCGCGCGCACCGAATTGAAAAATCAAAAAATATAGAGCTGATGACCTTTGCGTTAACTTTGTGTGCGAATATTTTTGTTGGATGTTCGGTGACCCCCACTTTTTTTCGGCAGATCACTTCCTTTTCTGATTCTTTCCATTATACTAAAAAACAAAAAAATCTGTACGTGGGAAGTTTTAATTATTTCTCATATACTATTCAAATAGGGTCAAATTGGTACGTGGATACAGGTGTATGTAACTTAGAAGTTGCATTTTTTTAAGGCTAATTCTGGCTGATTTAATGACATATGTAGCAAAGATCTATCAAATAGGCCTATATATGCTGTTTTAAACACACATAACTTAGATTTGATTCTTCAACTTAAATATATGCCGATAGCAATGAATCCGGACAGAATCGCCTCGAGTGACTGGAAATCTTAGAAATGCTATGGTCTGAGCTACGCCTTATCTTCAAAACGAGTTCGGTGACCCCCAATTTTTTTTACGTTTTTAACCTAATCTTATTATTTTCTACCTGCAGTCAAAGTTTTAAAAAAATCCGTACGTGGGAAGTTTTTGGGCGCGAACGTCCTTAACTAGAGGTTTTCAGAGCTAAGGTCATGAATTCAGAATTACGACAAGACAAGCTACCAACCTGTTCAGGTGGAGGAAAAGTCTTGCAATACCCAGTGACGGTTTCGTTGTGCCTTGAGTAAGTCGTATACCTGAAAATGGTGGTAGACTGGTTGACAGGAACGTACGAACTCACACCACATGGAAGAGCTCCTCCAGTTTGCTCGTCAAAAAGGAACCAGAAATAGCCAGTAGTAGAGTTCTGCTGGGTTCCATCCATGGCTGTTATATAGTACCCTATACCTCCATAGTAAGTACTGTCGTATTTGTTAAAAGGTCCTTGTTTTTTGTCTCCCGCGGCTTTGTTAAGGATGTCCACCAACACGGTTCCGTTCCGCACGTTTGTGACGTAACTGGCTGGTACTTCCTTATTAACGACGCTGACATTCCATTCGATCTTCAGGGTGACTGTGATCTATGAGAAGTGATGGGCATAAATACAGGAGATTGGGTAAACATTAAAGCGACAAACATTCATGATCCCGCGCGCTGGCTTTTAACCTTAGTAACCACTAGCGTCTGTTGCTAATCATTCCTCCCCGTTGGTTACTCGGAATAATCATCGGAAACTCGTTTCCGTAAATATTTCATAGCGTAAATGTCAGCAGAGTTAAAGCGAAGGATCCTGACGTAATGTATGACGGTACGTTGCGCTGATTGATCAAAGAAGCCTGTGGAAATGTTGAAGCCTGTTTTTAGGCCGTTTTACGCCCAGTTGTTTGATGAAGATGCTACAATAATGTAAGGTCAAGTCAATCACTTGTAGTTACCATGTTTCACAGTAAATAGTTTGCTGAGTTTTTTAATCGCAGTTTTCTCCATTGTGCATTTAAAATTATTTACTGCAAAGAATTCAGAAGTTGCAAAATGGTCATTTCCAAATGTGTCCGATATTATTCAACCTAAACTGATAATGATTGGGAGATTGAATGGGAAATAGTAAATGGAAACTCGTCTCATAAGATCTCCGTCGTGTCGTGCTTCCGATACCAGAAAACTAGAGCGAATCCAAGAAATAGCGTTACGCTCTGTCTACTGTGATAATGTATCATCGTATGAAAAACTCTTGCAAAGAGCGAGCCTGCCTACACTATACACGCGAAGACTACAGGACTTGGCAATCATGATGTTTAAAGTCAAAAACGGTTTGGCGCCTCCGTATATCACGGACTTATTCGTTGTCTCTAGTACTCATTATAATTTAAGAAACTCAGACTTCGTAATACCAAGATTCAGGACAGTTGCATACGGTAAACACAGCCTGTCGTACCTAGGCCCTGTCCTATGGTCAAAACTTGAAAAATCTATTCGGATGTCTGACTCACTGGAAATTTTTAAAAAAACGAATAAAACAAGTTAAAGGGGCACTGTCACGGTATTTTAGCGTCATTTTACAATGCCGAAATATGTTCCTGCACCAATGGAAACCCAAAAATAATGATGCAGTTTTATTATCTAGGACTTTATCACTACACCGAAACAATTTATTGCCGCCTAGCACTTAGCATGGCAAGGATGGAAATGGATTGAAATTTGAAAAAACTAGCCAGTTTTTTCAAATTCTAGAGCCATTCCTTGAAAATATTGCCAGAAATTCATTACGGTTTGCTCTCTGAGCCACTATTCGTTTGATATGTTTCTTTTAGTCCATTAGAGCATTTTGGGAACGAGTAAAGGTACCAGGTAAAGATTTTAGCAACGAATGAAGCTGAAAACAGCAAAACTCCCGTGACAGTGCTCCTTTAATTTCAATAGCCTACTGGACATTGAATGTAAAGACTGTTTCTTATGCAATAATTAACCAATCATTTTAAACAAGTAAATGCACATACATACATACATACAAATTTCATATGTTGTAGTTTTTAAAGTAATTTTAACACTAGGTAATTTAGGTGTCCCCAATTTGCGCACGTTGTACGCTAGAGAGTTTGACACGTTAATAAAGTTCTTATCTTATCTTATCTTATCTTATCCGAACAAAACATAACAGCTTTTTTTCGCTAACTATAGCCACGGAACAATTCGTACTTACCTCAGAAGCGGGCTTTCGAGGGCTTCTCCTTTCTCTGCCGAACTGCGCTGGGAGTATAAAATATTGTCAACATGTAATCAGACAGATTATTTAAAAATTAACATTATGTTACCAAAAGGGGCGCTAAAAAGTGTAAATTGCCGGTCGTGAAATTCATGCACATCAAGGCCGCTGAATCATAACCAGTGTTTGTTGTCTAGCCCCTATGGTTATCTGAGGATGCTTGTACTCCTCTATATTTTTTTAAATTTATATTGTTTATTAGTTTTGCCAGTATAATGTTGGGTACAAATAAAGTTGTTGTCGTCTTGCATAGAAGTAGCTGCATGACGAGACTTGAAACGGCTGCGAGGGAGATTAGCACAGAAAGGGTCGTGTGTTAATTTCAGTCACTTTCATTCCCTTAGCGTCGAAAGAACAAAACGGCGAAACAATAAAACGGAACCCACCAAAGAAAGGTCGAAAAGATCGAAACGAAGCGAAATCACTGAAATAAGCAAAGGTCCGAGTTATAGAAACTATTAAACTATTAGAAACTATTATTTTATGTAATCCTACGTAGAAATTAATTTCAGTGCCAAAAATCATTTAATGCCGTCCCATGGCTTGGCTGGAAATGCCGCAATCGTCACTTCTGAGAAGATAAGTATGATCCAGAGGGTATGATGACAACGGAGGACTCGCCGATCACATGTGTGCTCCCAAAAATGAACCTGCCTGTGCTCGCAGGTTACATTCTAGGAAACACAGGATTTCCATAATTTCAACGAATACTGAGTGCTTTCGAGTGAAGTCTCCTTTAATTGTGTAAGTGGCTTTCATACATACATACATTACATACATACATACATTTATTTTTGTTTTCAAATAAAAAAATTACAAATTGAACATGCCCGCGGATAGCATATGCTAGTCTAGGCGGGTCATGTTAACAAAAGTTATTAATAAACAACTAGGTATAACTAAATACAAGAGGATTAAGGAGACTAAAATTGACAACAATAACTAAGGACCAATAATAAACTAACGGAATTACAAATGGTAATTAACAACAGTTACGACGTGAGACTAGAGATACACGAAAATGATATTGATACGCGTTTTATAGTCGTGGGCTAAGTTTAAATGGTATTATGAAAAATAAATATCAGGCATTCGTGGAAATTAAGGAAATCCTTTGTTTCAGAGATTTTGATCTCTGAACAAATTATGAACGACCGGGAATAATAGAAGTTTTTAGCATTTAAAAGATAAGCTGCACGGGATTAAATTCGATTCCGACTGCATAAAAAGAATTCGATAGACATCTGTGGATTAGACTTGCAGCAAAATGTCCGATATTCTCTGAATGTCCACGGAATGTACTTGGTTAATTTCCACGAATGACGTCAAAACAGTTAAAATATCATGATAACTGCTACACGGAAGGACTTCCGCTGTAACGATGTATTTAGCAATGTATCTAGTCGCGTTTTTGATTCCAAACCTGACAACTGCTTAAAATTTCACTCCAAATGCTACTAAATTAACTTCAACATCGCTGCCATTACAACTTTTAACTTAGATTCGATTTGCGGCGAAGCAGAGGGCATGAGAGCAAGTGTCGATCTGTAACAACTTGTTGGGCACAATTTTAACTCAGTTCCTCTTCCCTTCTTCTAAACGATGTTTTTGTGATATTATACGAAACATGCCAAAGCAAGCCCGCAAAACACTGCCAAAACAAGCCAAATCCCCAATCTTCAATCGTCTCTCTTGCACCAATCCCTTCTAGCTGTTACTGTTTATTTAAATAATTTTAAATAGCTTTTCAGACTGTTCCTAGTCTTAACAAATCTTTTCCATCTTTATACCATCGTCAAATGCGGAACTAAACCAACGAAACCGTGGTGCTGGGCGTCGGTCTACTCTAAATAGCAGCTGAAAGACTAGCCTATTTATGGTTAGCCCTCAATAATGATAACGGGAGTTTTGCTTACTTTGGTGATTTCATTTCATTTCAATGCTTCGGCGGTGTTACTTCGCTCGTTTCGTCAAGTTGTTTTGAGTTTTGGTACTTCCGTAATAAGTCATAACACCGTCTTCGACGGTTACAGATTATCAACAGATATGCCACTGACTTAAGTGAACTGAAAGTTTAAAATTCTACCTTGTATGCTGTTGGAAAAGCTGCAGAAGAAGAATACGAGCAATAAAGTATGAACTGATGACATCTTCATCTTCTCCGTTTAGTTCCAGCTTTCCAAAAAAGCTCTTCTCAATGTTTCAAGTGTCTGAGCAGTCACCACTGCGTTCGCTTATCAAGTGCTACTCTAAATAGGTGCAGTCAATCAGGAGTTTGAATGATTACCTATACACAAAGGAATGCAGAATGTTGACAATCCATTCCATAAAAGGGAATTGATTTTGGCAAAAGTTTCTGTATTCTCTAAATAGCTCTGAATCAATGTACAGAATTTACGTCAGAGGGTTACGGAGCCCAGTGTTTTTATGAAACGACTTCTAAATATTAATTGCTTAGCACAACTCTAAATAA
The DNA here is from genome assembly GCA_019787425.1 of Platygyra sinensis. Classification (NCBI taxonomy): domain Eukaryota; kingdom Metazoa; phylum Cnidaria; class Anthozoa; order Scleractinia; family Merulinidae; genus Platygyra; species Platygyra sinensis. The sequence continues at coordinate 14,837 of JAHPZR010002043.1, forward strand.
CTCACTGCAATATATGCAAGTTTAATGCATTTCAAGGTAAGGAATATTAATTTTGCCTAAACAAATAAACTAAAAGTGATCAGTGCAAATTGATCAGCAAGATCTTACATGGCGCAATTTTCCTGACTACAACTTTTCGGCAAGACTTCAACTTTTCTGGCACGACTTCAATATTTTTGGAATGACTTCAACGTTTTTTTACACGACTGGCTTTCAGTTTTTGGCTCGACTTCAAATAAATGGCAAGGTTCCAAGGTTGTTTGTTTTTCTTCGCACGGTGAGGAGACTGCTGTTAGGATTGTTTAGCTTCATCAGTATCTGTCCCTTCTTTCAGCACAGAACTTTTGGAATAAGCAAACACCAAGGGGGCTACTAGGCTCGATTACCAGCCGCTGTTCAGGAAAAGCGCCCGCGCTCGGGGAGGAAGCGCGGGAAATCGAGGCTAGGGGACTACTCGTTAGGCAACTTCATCTTCCGGTTGTACTATGCGGTTTGATAAAGTCCCAAATGGTTGGTTTAAAGTTTAGGTCGGAAATTTAGCGATTAATTTGAAATTCACGTGCTTTCTTTGATGTTCACGTGGTCTAAACTTTTTATAGAAAACGTTGCGCCGAAGGATTGCTGGGTTACCCTGACCTTGATCAATCTTTCAAAATTAAAGATAAGGTGAATAGGGTAGACGAGCAAAAGGGAATAAACGAATACTTTTCAGGACATGGTTGTTTGGCAGGAGCAAAATACGTCGCAACTGCTCTCCACAAGATTAAGTCTATAGTATGGGTGAGATAAACTTGCGGATAATGAATAATCTTCCAAATTAAAACGCTTTTCTACCTATTCTCCTCCCTTTTAACCCTCCAGGCGATCGTGTAATTCAGAGAAGATTGCGGTCCACGCTCGCTAGGAGGCCTCTTAGTTTAAACAAATCACGACGAAGTAACATAGCTGATATTGGAGTTGAGCGTGCTGTCAAATATTCCTTTGTTTAGAAAGGCACACAAGCGAGGCTAAAGGGCCAATACAAAGCAGAATTGATCATTTCGCCTCGTTTGCATGTCAACAGCTGATAACTATAGGAAAAGAGCTATAGAAAGCATGTGAACAGCTTACTACCTTGTTAGATTAATAGATTAATCGGTTTTACTTACATATATATTAGCACTTATCCGCGGATGAACGGCTAGTACATCAACAACAAAGAGGCGTACAGAATTAAGGTGATTCTTTAAGTAAAAGAACCCACCAGAGATTTCCGATGATCGAAACTTGGTATGCTGTTGTTACAGTACAAGGAGATGTTAAAAACGTAATAAAAAGAGGGGGTCACCGTGCTTGTCTTCATGCCACAATGCTGACCTGAATATGGTCATTTAGGTGACTTTTGGTTATCTCAGTGCGCAACAAATAAGCTCGATTTTTTCAATACAGCGCGTTATATCATACAGAGTTTGACTTTCTTGGATTGTTTATTCATCTACGTCCCGGAAAAATGTCTTCGAATAACCTGCATTCTTTTTATCGTTCAAAGCAAACATAATTTGGACATGCGCTTTTCGGCCCGTTATGCCTCCTCTGTGAAATGTATTTCATTTGCCAAAAAAGTAGCCATAGATTTCTGCTATCTTTTTCTCAGTTATTGAGGACACTGTTCTTATTGAAATAAAAAAAAATATATAAGTCACCGTCCCCGTTTCAGAGAAAAGAAGCACTTATTTCTTTGTCGAGCTTAGCCTGAGGGAAGTCTCTTATGTTATGTATGTGCTCGCGCTCGACCACGCGCTCATCTGCGAGCGCTAATGACGCAAAAAATCGTGCGCAGTAGAGATGCGCAATGCAATACTGAGTTGCGCGCGTTCTGATTGGTCAAAAACTCATGCTTTATAAGAAATAGAAAACATGTACTGTGTTACTATCGAGTTATAGAAACACGAGTGGAAGTTTGGGAGAACGAGAAATGCTGTGGGAACACGAGCCGCAGGCGAGTGTTTCCACAGCTTTTTCGAGTTCTCCCAAACTTTCACGAGTGTTTCTATAACTCGATAGAAACACGAAGTAATGTTTTCTGTTTCCTTTAGAACACGCCGCGACCAGAAAAAGGAAAACAACTTGTTAACTTTGATTATTAAAATGTAAATTCTCTTTGCTCGCGCCATCACTACGTCAACAGTGTGCGCTTGTTCTGTGTCTCCATCGAGTTATAGAAACACGATTATTAAGCAATCAGCGCGCGTGCTTTAGGACTGTTTTCTACTTGAATTAACAATTGGACTACGAGCCCGAGTCTCTATCTGCTCGTAGAAAACGAGGGCGAGTAGTCTAATTGTTTTAGTATAAATTTACCGAAGTCTCATTGCCTGAAAAGAAAAAAATGTCAAGTAACGCGTAGAAAAGAACTGTTTTATTATGTTACATCAGGTTCAAACGTAAGGCGCGATGTACACTGATGCTTAACTGTTTTCTATCAGCAGATAGAAAGCGGTAATTTAGCCAATCAAATTCACGGATTCACAATAGACTACGGTAAATTTATACTAATAGAGTATAAAACATAGAAAAAGTGTGTTTTATCGTTTTTCACCCACATTAGTTCTGTATCATCAAGCAAATGAAGAAGTCTTAGCCGTGTATTCCGCTGCGATAAAACACTCCGGACATTTTAGAACACTCGGAAATCTCTTCATTTCCCTCCTGTCCTTAAATGCGCGTCGTGTTTCATCACAGTGTAAAACATGGCTTAGGCTTCTTTATTTGTTAAATAAAAGACTCGTCATTTGTCTTGAAAAATCCGTTTTCCTGTAGCAGCACATGACATATTCGTCAAGTGAAGTTTGTCTATATGTGCTCCATAAACAGGTCAGAGTAACATGGCAATGACTATCAAAGGCCTTGTGGTTCTTTGCCTTAGCCAATTAGAAGGACGGTTATAACTGAGTTCAGCTTTCCCAATTTTAACGTCGTACTAGCTAAAAATTAACGGGTTTCACATCAAAAGAGGGCCTCAATGGGCATAAACGACCTCTGTAAACTGTCTAAACTTTTAAATATCAAAATGGTCAGGATTCCTCAGTTTTAACTCTACTAACAAGAGAGTGTATAACACCAAGGGGGTGTAGTGGCTGGAGAAGATTATCGTCGACAAACCAATTAAGGTTAATTTGAAACATCATAAGTAGGGTAGGGGTCTGCATGGGCTTTAAAACTCCCAAGGATACTAATTTAACCTGGATTAACGGTTAAACGGTTAACATATTTAGCGGGAACAGAGGCGAAAACAGTGGATATATATTGACTTTACTTGATTAGCGTGATTGCTCATAACCTACGATGCTGTAAGCCAATCAAAATTTTTTAATTACATTTAATAATCTAGTTTCTATTAACCAGCGATTTAATACCGGAGCTAAGCAAGATTTTAGGGCTGAGGGTTATGTGTATAAATTTGAAGATGGGCACAAGATAGATCGTACGTCAAGACTCTTCAAGTCGAACTATCTACTCTAGTGCCCAGTCTAAGAGACGGACTTGGTTGAGATGGCTAATAAATTCGTCTACGCCTGTAAGCAGTCGTATTTGGACCTGGAACACGAGCGGCGGAGACACAACACGTGAGATCAGACGAACCTCTCCCCCTCAAACTCGCTCACGCGCCAAAGCGAAAAGCCGCAGAAAACAGCCAATACTGAAACCTACTCGCAGGCTATTGTTTTGACTTACCAATTATTATGAAATTACAACAGAATGGAAGTCATTAAAGTAAATTAACAGATGGAACAAGATCAAAAGGTTCGTTACAATTATTCAACTGATCAGATGCATGCAAAACCGAAACTAGCTAACCACGACTAGGTCACGTGTATTTGGTTTGAGTTCTCATTGGCTCATTGTCGTGATTGCCAATGGCTGTTTTCATTAGTCCTTTTGGTAAGTAATTATTGAATTCCTCATGATCAGTGCTGAGAATGGTCCTTAAAAGAACGCTTCCACAATGCTTATCACAACGAGGAAATCGCGCTTTTACAGTGGAACCTCGATTTAACGAAGTCGCTGGGGACCGGCCAAATTTGTTCGTTAAATGGAGGGTTCGTTATATCGAAAACCTCGATATCACGAATTTGAGGGGAAACGACCAAAATGTTCGTTAATCGAGGTCATAGTTAATGATTGATTTGTAACACAGGTGACTTCTGTGGAAATACTATAGTGCCAATGTCTATGACATATAATAAGCCGTTGACTGAAAGGTTGCTGTCTCTTTACCATAAGGATTAAAGGATTTGTTGACTGTTGATCTGTTCAGCGTTTATCTTCTGTCGCGTGTTGACATTGTAATTCGTTATATCGAGGTAGATTTTACTTTTGGGCTTCCGGATTATGTTCGTTATATCGAGATTCGTATATGAGTTCGTTATATCGAGGTTCTATTCCATACATTTTACTGTAACTTTGGCCGGGACGTAGAATATCGTTCGTTATATCGAGGACTTCGTTAAATAGAGGTTCGTTAAATCGAGGTTCCACTGTACAATGAAACCCTAGCTGCACAGAACAAAAGTAACCATATTACTACTTTTAAGCTGACTTACAGAGATGGGTCTAGGGGAGGCCCCAGTTTGATCTAATACTAAATGCAGTGCAGCCGGAACACTATGCCTCCTGTTAAAGCATATTCCAGCCTTGTAGCTTGGTTTCATAATGCTGCTAGAGTTTCTGATGGAGTTAAAAGAACAACACCGTTTTAATACCCGCCAGGAGGCAAATGGTAACCAGGCCCACTCCACCAAGTTTGCCAGGACTAGAGCTGGGCTCTAGTTCAGTAGCACTCGTTTCTGTTGTGGATGTTGTTGCTTCTTCGTGACTCGCCCCTGTCACAAGCCTAAAGATCGTGGTTGAATCATCCTGCGGCTTGTATGAATCTACTCCGAGGGGAGTGAGTTTCTCCACTCGCTTTATCGTAAATCAACCAGTATGTGTTTGTACCGGGATCCTGATTGGAACAAAAGAAATGAATAAAACAAAACTACCAAAACACAAAACGACATCAAAGACAGCGACATTACAGTGATCAGATTCTCCCCATTACAGCCAGTGTGAGGCAAAATGAACTATCCATTGTACAGAAGTGGCTGGTGTTAGGGATGGTTCTGAGTACTGAGAGCTGTTGTATGAATCACTGCACGCTCAGGACGACAAACTGTGGCTGGCTGCAAGGAAGACTGCAACTACAGCATCGAAAAAAATGCCCCTTCGCCATCCAATTCACGATACCGGTCTGTAACACTTTTTAACGGAGTTATGTTACAGTTTGTGCATCTCGAAAAGCTTAGTCTAATTATTTAAGTTCGTCATTTGTAATCCATGTCAATCTTCTCCATCCTTAACCATCCTTGTTCCTTTATGGTTTATTATTATCTCTTTGGTGTTTTTCTATCTTAGTAAACTACGATTTCAGGTTGAGTTCCCTTCAAAGGTAATTTTGTGGTTGGCCAAAAGAATTCAAAATTCTGTGAGTGAGCTCCTTTCAATCATCTTTCAATTCTATTTCTCTTGATCTTTACGATACAAGATCATCTCTGAAAATGCCAAATTCTCCCGAGGAGCATCGTACAAAACGTATAAATTTCGTTAAGGAGAATTCTGATGTTCAACACATACCTGTTCAGTACCGTTCATGGAAGTAATGAAATGTCCCAGGCCACCGAAATAAGTGGAAGTCCACCTGTTGTAAGGACCATTTGTATCTTCGTTGGCGGCCTTGTTCATGATGTCCACGAGAACGGTGCCATTCGCAACCTTCGTGGTGTAAGAAGCAGGAATCGGTTTGCCAACACTGGTGACATTCCAGTCCATTTCAAGGGTAACTGTGATTGCAGAGGGCGGTACCTATACGAAATATCGTAGTTTTATTATTGATAACATCTTGTGTAATTTGAATAAAGATAAGTCAAGGAGTTATAATGATGGCGGAGGTTGTAGTTGTGATAGGGAGAGGGAGGAAGGCAAAATTAGCGGTCGTGGTGGTATTGGCCTTTCTATTGTGGCAGTAGTAGAAGGGGTGCATGATGGCGGTGTTAAGGAAGTGCTATTGTCGGCGAAAACGGTGCTGGAGTTAGAAGTGGTCAGGGTGAACATATGTTCGTTCGGTTGCGCCTGTGAGTTGAGGTATCTCAGTGTAATAGCGGAATAGCAGTCTTCGCAGTGATTGAGGCGATGGTTTATATGCAGGTAGAGAATTAAACTAGAGGCTTTGGGAGCTAAGGTCATGAACTAAGAATTACGACAAGACAAGCTACCAACCTGTTCAGGGGAAGGAAAAGTCTTGCAATACCCAGTGACGGTTTCGTTGTGACTTAAGTAAGTCGTATACCTGAAAATGGTGGTAGACTGGTTGACAGGAACGTACGAACTCACACCACATGGAAGAGCTCCTCCAGTTTGCTCGTCAAAAAGGAACCAGGAATAGCCAGTAGCAGGGTTCTGCTGTGTTCCATTCATAGCTGTTATAAAGTACCCTATACCTCCATAGTAAGTACTGTCGTATTTGTTAAAAGGTCCTTGTTTGTTGTCTCCTGCGGCTTTGTTAAGGATGTCCACCAACACGGTTCCGTTCTGCACGTTTGTGACGTAACTGGCTGGTACTTCCTTAATAACCGCGCTGACATTCCAGTCAATCTTCAGGGTGACTGTGATCTGCGAGAAGTGATGCCATCAATATACAAAATATGGCAGAAATATTCACTCCGGATTATTTCATTATCACCGCAATAATTTTAGTCTTTTTTTCTGATCTTCTGTCAATCTTACACGCCCTGACGCTATTATGAGTAACCACAATCGCCAATTACTAGTTTTTCCTTCTTGACTCCTTGGTTACCCAAAACCGTCATCAGCAATTGCACTCGTTTCCGGGAATTTACGGAACTCAGCGGAGTCGTTGCTTGGGAACCTGACGTATAAAGGCAATCGCATGAGGACCAAGGATTGACTATACACAAGAGAAATTAAGGTAAGAGTTACCTTAATCGTTTCTTCTCATAGGCGATTGAAGATCTGGCTTTTTCAGGCCCTTTTTATATACCGCTAGTTCCAATTTTTAAACTCGTTACAAAGAAGTCACAGAACGCTTGATAAATTCTAAAGTGGCAAATTCGATATCGCGTGATCAGTTGTTTTGAGTCGTGGCCGAAAACCGACGATCCATGCCTACAAACAAAAGCGTCTGAAATGAATATCATTGAGTCTTAAGAAAATAAATCGAAAACTTTTCAGCATAACTAAGATATTTCGAATAAAGCCCCTTTTTTCCGAAAGTAGACATGGGAACAATTTTCACTTACCTCAGAAGCTGGTACTTGGGAGCTTCTTCTTTCTCTCACGTGAGCTGGAAGTATGAGCGAATATTTTCAATGAAAAATTAATTAAACAAGATTAATTAAAGAATTAGCATAACTTCATCGGAACGAAAAGAGGGCTAAAAAGTGCGAATAAAGAACGGAAATTGCTGGACGCTAATGAATACCAAATTAGGTCAGAGAATTTTGAAGAATACTTTCGATTTCATTGCCTATCCAGAAGCATGTTCCAATTAAAGTATTGCTCACTCAGTATATTTCATACGCTTCACAAGATGGCGAAAGATTATCAAAGGATAGCAACTCAATTTTGGT
>JAHPZR010002043.1:27500-32500 GCA_019787425.1 Platygyra sinensis
AGAATTAATACTGGCTACGTACAGTCGAGATACAATGTGACCTTCAGCCTGGTATCTTCAATACATCAATCAGAACCCGGCTAGCATTGACTTTTCTTACAATACATGGCCCATTGCCTTAGCCAATTAAAGGACGGTTAACTGAGTTCAGCCTTTCTAATTTTAACTTTGTACTAACTAAAAATTAACGGGTTTCACAACAAAAGAGGGCCTCAATGGGTAAAAACGACCTCTGTAAACTGTCTAAACTTTTAAATGTCAAAATGGCAGGATTCCTCAGTTTAATTTAACTTTAACTACAGAGAAGGTACAACGTCAAGGGATATTGTAGTGGCTGGAGACAGATCATGGTCTCTTGCTGGAGAAGATTATCGTCGACAAACCAATTAAGGTTAATTTGAAACATCACAAGTAGGGTAGGGATCTGCATGGGCTTTAAAATCCCAAGGATACTAATTTAACCTCGATTAACAGTAACAGTGAAAAAACGGTGAAAATGCTCTCTCTTATCCATCAAACGTCATCATTATACCCTCCCCTCTGACGCCAAATGAAGACTATCACTAACAGTCGTTCTTTCGTTTTCGTTTTTGTTTTGTTTTCCAGAATTTCTTTTTCTAACTAAAGGGTGGACATTGGCGGGCGCAAAGCGAAAAAAGAAATGTTCATATTTTTAGCATTTCCCCGAATTTACACACCCGCTCTGGACCTTTCGTTCAAAGACAGAGCTCGTTCGCATGACAGGCAAACGTTAAAAATAAGAGTCTTTTTCAGTCTAAAGTGAATGTGAGTTTAACTTACTATGTTGTTACAGAAGCTCATCCATGCATTCGAGCAAGGTTGAATATAACATGAGCGCTTCCTCAGCGGTAGTCTCGGCTGAGCTGAGATTTTGTTAGTGCATTATAATGGTTGCCAACTCAGTGAACTCATTAACAGAACCACTCGGAGACCTATAACAGCAATCTTCTTCTATAACATCCGTCATTAAGGTCTACTTGTACCTTGAGGTCTCCTCCTCCTTCTTGTACAAAGTACAGCATGTCAGGTGTACCACTCGGCGATTCTTGATTGCAATTGGTCGAGGGCCTTATCTTATGCAAATTCCACGATACAAATATTTTGTGGAGCTCAAGCCGAATCAAAGGCACAAAACAAAATCTGAGGCATTCTCTGTTCCACCCTCATCCGCTCGTATCGTCGTTAGAGTTCCGCCGATTTGCCGGACACAATTAACGAAGCACTGAGCTGTGACAGATGGATCGTTGGAGCCAAACTCCAACCGGCCACATAATGCGTCGGCAGTAGCCGTCAATGACTCTGTGAACAATAAGCCGAAAGGCTTCAACTCAGTTGTCCTATCCATCGATTTGCCACAGGTGATTTGGACATTTTGTTATGTAATGCCTTCTCCCTGGTGTATGTTTCGACCTCGCAGCAACACCATCGGGATCTAGTATCTTAAGTCATTCTCTTTCAGCGTTAGTGCTACATGGGACGACTTTCATTACCACCGTTGCGTATTGAATATTTCAAAGTGGCATGTTTTGTGATCTAACATAAAGGTCCAGAAACATTAATTGTAGGCAAATTAGCCTGCAGGACAGGCTTAATTTTTTTCTTGCATATTTTGTGGATATATATTGACTTACTTCATTAGCGTGATTGCTAATAACCTACGATGGCTGTAAGCCAATGAAAACTTTCTAATTACATTTAATAATCTAGTTTTTTTATACCGAAGCAAAATCCATGGGGACGGACCTAGGCAAGATTTTAGGGCTACCGGTTATGGTGTTTCAATTTGAAGACGGGCTCAAGACAGGTCTTACGTCAAGACTCGTCAAGACGAACTATCTACTCTAGTGCTCAGTCTAAAAGACGGACTTGGTTGAGATGATTAACAAATTCGTCTACTCCTGCAACATCTCGTTTTTGGATCGGGGACCCGAGCGGCGAAGACACGACACGTGAGATGAGACAAACCTCTCCCCCGCACTGCATCCCTCTTAACCTCGCTCACGGGCCAAAGCGAAAAGCCAGAAAAGTGTGCTTAAGTGGGAAACCCAGGCATCAGAGACCTATTCGGCCTGACTTACTACCAATTCAAATTCTTAGGAAATATAAACTATATGGAAGTCATTAACGCAAATTAACAGATGAAACAAGATCAAAAGGTACCTTTAGTTAGTTAGTTTAATTTGTTAAACTAACTGCTGTTGTGTACGTTTGTCTTTTAATAGGTGCGTTCTTGTATTTGGCTTGCCCCGCCTCGATTAGCTTAGCTATTTGCGGGGTAGGCCATCCATTAACTATTATTATTTGGTTTAATAAAGTTGTTAATAAAGTTGTTGTTGTTGTCAAAAGGTTCGTTACAATTATTCAACTGATCACACGCAAAACCGAAACTACAACCAGTTGTAAAAATGTTCAGACACTTAATGCCAAAAATGTCTTTACTTACTTCTATGGCTCGCAAATTGCAAATTTGTCACAGAAGAACATTTAGCCCCCATTTCTCCCTTTCAATGTTTTGTACGTCATATTGCACAGCTAGCAACATTGGGAAGGGGGGAAGGGGGGAGGGGAGAAAGATTACGCGCGATAGCGCGGTGAAGAGTTTTCTCTCGTTAAGGTAGGATGTCTCAACTACTTTTGCAACTGCCTTGCATACGGCTGCCGCGCCTAAAATTTGAATTGACCAATCATAATTCAGCAGGCGGGAAAAACTTTACTGTCCTGAATTCAATGTAAGTGAACGAGAAAAGCATCGAGGTCGGGCAACTTTTTCTCACTGGAAACGGCATCAAATATTCAGGAAATGGCATTTAAAATTCCAAAAACCATATCAGATTGTAAAAATAGAAAATTATGAAACATTTTGAGCCTTGGCACCAAAGTCAAGCACCTCGCTCGCAGTTCATCGAGTGTCACCAGGTAAGATAATAGTTCTGCTATTCTGAACAAAATATGTAGTTCCTCTCCAAATTAAACTCAGAATTCTCGAGTTAACTTTACAGTCAAGAGCGTCGAACCGTGGCCACCGGACTAAGTTTGTGACATCTTTTTGACATGTTTTTGATTAGTTTGATGGCTTCCGATTTAAGCGGGCCAATCAGATTTTCAGAGCAAGGAATATTTGGCGGCAAATTTAGATTGTAAGCGACCGTTGAAATCTAAGTACAGACAGATATTACTAGTATGGCTGCCTATCAAAACATTGGTAACTTGCATTCTGAAATTGTCCCAAACGTTGTAACCATTTATTTCAGCTGCCTATTTTCTATTGTATTCAACAGCGAATGTCCCGCTTCGCCTGAAGCAAAACGGCCGTTTTTACGATAACGGGAGGGCTTTATCACTTACCATATGACGGAATCGCCAGAGAAGTTCGTGTGAGCCGCTCGTATATGAACAAAATTATCAAGCGGTACAATGAAGCCAATGCGTCCCTTAGAGCCCCCGAAAAGTCTGCCGTGACCCGAAGAAAGTTGATCTTTACGCTTCTGAATATATAGAAGCTCAGTGACTCATAACGCCTAGCATTTATGCCAGTATATATAAATAAATATTTTACTTTGAATGTAATCAGAATGCGTCGACACGCCGGACTGTTTGACATGTTGTTGGTTTCCCTAAGTGTATGAAATCAGAACCAGAATACAAAACCTTATTTCTTTCAATAATTCTACCATGATCAGTTTTACCTCTGAACATCTGGTGTGCTGTACATTCATAACTTTTCAGAACAAGAAACAGAACATCAACAAAACCCGTGTTTGCTCTTTTATAATATTTACTGAGCGACCGCACGTCGCCAACGGTATACGGTGTTTACAAATTCTCCATCTTCGTCTTTATAGCGAAGTCTGATAAAATCTTGACCAAGGTGAGCAAGAGGTGATAGTCTGAAGCAGGGTTTCGTATGTAACATTTCTCAGTAGAAATGTCGCTAATCTTTCCCCACCGTAACTACTTCTACCTGCAACGCCATATTCCGGCAGCTGAATTTAACGAAGAAGCGCGGCTTTGATATCCCGACTTCGATTTTCAAGGCCTTTGATTGGTAGTTTACAGCGACCGGAAGCCATAAAACCTATCAAACTAATCAAAAACCTGTCAAAAAGATGTCAAAAACTTAGTCTGGTGGCCACGGTTTGACGCTCTTGACTGTAAAAGAGCCCAAAGCACCATTTGCATTGTCTTTATTTGTGTTTGCTGGGCAGAAAATAGCTATTATCGTGTCGTTCCGTGTCGTTATGGTAGGACAGCTAAGTTTTGACTGCCGCACGTACTGCGGGCTCAGCTGCCGTATACCAGGTGGTTGTAGCTGGCTGCGTTTTGGCCACGTGTATTTCATTTGAGTTCTCATTGGTTCATTGTATTGCCAATATTTGTTTTCATCGGCCCTATTGGTAAGTAATTATGATCAGTGCTGGTCCTTGAATGAACGCTTCCGCAATAGAATGTGCTTATCACAGCTGAAGGAAAATCGTGCTTTTATAATGAAACCCTAGTTACACAGAACAAAAGTAACTATTTTACTACTTTATAGGTGACTTACAATGGCAGATCTAGAGGAGGCCCCCTTATTTTGGGTTAAAAAAAAAAAGAAATCACAGGGAGAAGAAAAGCCAGCAGGGCAAGTAAAACAAAACCGCGCTCCGCCGCTTAGCTCAGAGTCTGGATCCGCCATTGACTTAGCTGATTTGTTCTAAAACTAGTAAAATTGTCCCATATCATGGGGCCAGCCCAAATACTAGAAATGGCACGCGCTTACGATCTCCATGGGCGCTTATACGTAGGGCGGCCTTTTTTCCGCCCTGGTCTCTGTCCCCGATTATGGCTCCTGATTAGATGTAACACTAAATGTGGGTCGCCAGGAAGCTCTTTAGAACGTCTCACAGGATTGTTTGAGAAAATGATATTCAAACAATGGTAACAATGGACCCTAGCCTCAAAACAATAGAGCTTCGTGCTAACAAGATTCAGTGAAATTA
>JAHPZR010002043.1:35000-60000 GCA_019787425.1 Platygyra sinensis
AGGCGATGGTTTTTATGCAGGTAGAGAATTTAACTAGAGGCTTTCAGAGCTAAGGTCATGAGTTAAGAATTATGACAAGACAAGTCACCAACCTGTTCAGGGGGAGGAAAATCCTTGCAATACCCAGTGACGGTATCGTTGTGCCTTGAGTAGGTCGTATACCTAAAAATGGTGGTAGACTGGTTGACAGGAACATACGAACTCACACCACATGAAAGAGATCCTCCGGTTTGCTCGTCAAAAGGGAACCAGGAATTACCAGCAATAGAGTTTGGTTGCATTCCACTCATAGCTGTTATATGGTACCCTATACCTCCATAGTAAGTACTGTCGTATTTGTTAAAAGGTCCTTGTTTGTTGTCTCCCGCGGCTTTGTTTAGGATGTCCACCAACACGGTTCCGTTCTGCACGTTTGTGATGTAACTGGCTGGTACTTCCTTATTAACTACGCTGACATTCCAGTCAATCTTTAGGGTGACTGTAATCTGTGAGAAATGAAGTCAACAATATAGAGAATGTGGCAGAAATATTCAGTCTGGATTACTACATTACCACGATATTTTCAGTCTTTTTTTCTGATATATCTTAAACGCACTCTTTTCCGGTAATTTACCAAACTGAGCCGGTAGATTTCAGCGGAGTCGTTGCTTGGGAACCTGACGTATAAAGGCAATCGATTGCACGAGGTCCAAGGATTGACTAAAGATAGTAGAAATGGTAATAGTTACCTTGATCGTTTCTTCTCATAGGCGATTCAGTGTAGAACTGGCTTTTTCACGCCCTTTTTATACACCGCTAGTTCCAATTTTTGAATTCGATTCAAAGAAGTCACGGAGCGCTCGATGATTTTTATTAAGGCAACGAATTCATATCCCATGATCACTTGTTTTTTAAGTCTTGGCAAAAACCGACTTATCCATGCCTAAAGCAACAACGAAAGTGTCTGCAATCAATATCACTTAGTCTGAATAGAAAATAAATCGGAAACTTTTCAGAATAATAAAAAATTTTCGGAAAATAACGCTCATTTTTCCGAAAGTAGAGGTGTGAACAATTTTCACTTACCTCAGAAGCGGGCACTTGGGAACTTCTTTTTTCTCTCAAGTGAGCTGGAAGTATGAGTGAATTCTCAATGAAGAATTAATCAGACAGATTATTAAAAGAATTAACATAATTTCAGCTAAACGATAAGGGGCCTAAAAGGATGGGAATTGCTGGAGGCTAATGAATAACAAATTAGGTTCGGAAATTTCGAATTAAGAATACTTTCGATTTCACTGCCTATCCGGAGGCATGTTCCAAGTATTGCTCACTATCTTTCAAATAAGAGGATTAAGTTTAGTAATAAGCTTCACAAGACGGCAAAAGATTATCAATGGAGGGCTACTTAATTTTGGACCCATCATGTGAATAAAATAAAGGCCTTTGTATTATAACTATTGTTTGTCTTGCAAGAAAGGTTTGTTATCTGTAGACAATTTGATTGCGTAACGTTGGCTTCGATTGGGAATTTAGTGATAAAGTTTAACACTTTACCTTGACTGCTGCTAAAAGAGCTGCAAAGGAATACGAGTAAAGTAAATGATGCTATCTTCATCTCTTTTGGTTTTCGCTCCTGGCCAAATAAAGCTGTTAACAGTAGATGTCTTATTCACAAATGCACAGATGTCATTGTTGTGTTCGCTCATAAAGGGCCACTCAGTATTGATGGAGCCAATCAAGAATTGACACGATTACATAATGGAACGCGAATGGTTTTCTCACAGACAAGCCCCAACCCCTCCCCTCTCGAATTGCCCTGTGGGGAGGAGGGTTTCACCATACAAAGCTCTATCAAGCGATTATAATCCCTTGGCTCTGTGGTAGTAGTTCTCGTTGGGAAGCGCAGTGCTTCCTCGTTGCGTCTAGTCTAGGATAGGGTTGCAAGACTGAGCTGAAAAATGTCTGGAATAGCAGCAGGGCTTTAGAGTCCACACAAAACCAGGGTTACTTCAGTTAAAATAAGCCAGATTAAATAAACTACTCGAGAACCTTTGAAATCACACGAATGCGGTGAAATCAACAGCTCATATTAAAACTTAATGGTCCAAACGACTTGGAGGATAAACAGCTTTTTAAACAGTTTACAAGAAGTGAGAATATTTCAATTCGCGAATTTGTTTTCTTACGTTTATGTAAAAAGTGATCGTCTGGAATTTCGCCTAAAAGTGAAAGAATGGAACCTTTTTTATACCTTAGAAAAGTGTACTCTCAGATCCTTAATGTATAAACTACAAGAAGCTGAACTTTATATATGGATTGAGCTGTTTGTATTGGTTGAATGTCCTGATCGGTACAATGCCTTGTTTTGCGGCCGTATCTTTTTTGCGAAACATTCAACCCTCAGTTTTATGTCTTTGAGCTGTTCTGCAAGTTAAATGAATAACAAGTTTACAGTTTGTTTAGGTAAACAACTTTGTTTTAACCAATCAGAATGTTTTCGTATTTAATTCCGTTGCTGGGTTTCTGAGAAGCACGATTTAATTTTAAAGGTGGCCTAATGAAATAATTAGATTTAGGATGATTAGAGTTGGTCGAAGAAGGAAAAACGTTTGGGCTACGGAATGCCAAGACAGATAATGAAGAATTTATAGATCAATTGTCAACTTGAAGTCTAAACCATCTATATTATATGCGGTAATAATCAAGGAAGCGTGAATGCGGTAATTATAGCATGGGTGCAATGGACCTGAAACGGTAACTAATGCCTCATTTAAAAGTGAATTCAACGAAGGAAGTCATAGCAAGAAAACGACCTGTCTAATACTCAGTCAGGTGCTGACACACTCCCCCTCACTCCGAGAACTTGTCAAGCTCTCTTGACCGTGTTGCTTAATTCCTGAATTTTGTAACATTGCTAGCTGCAGGGCATTTTCAAAATCAATCAGGCATATGCATGCCAAACTTGTTGCTATAAACATGATAACTTATCATTTCACATGACTTGTCGGGCTCGAGAAAAAGTGCAGACTTAAACACCAAGTCATGTCATCAAGTACCACCTCTTCATGATCGCTGTTTGATTGGTACAGGTCTCCCTTGACGTGTTGTACACAGACTTCGCACTAAAATATGCGTCATTATAAATCAAAACAGTGCAAGGCTGAAGTCCCATTAGGGGTGGACGGGGAGGAGAGGGGGTGAGGGTATGTATATCCGACATCTCATTAACGTTTGGTCTTGATATCCCGTATACTGCAAATTTAAATTTCTAAAACCAACAATTTTAGACTCGATATATCGGAAAATGTAATTGAAATATCCTTTGTTCATTAGTCCAAAAAAAATATCTCGTTAATTTTTTTTTAATTAACTGTCCCATAAATAGGACTATATCCCAAAAAGCCCTAATGAGTCCTCATGCAATGTTTCTTCTTTTCATCGACGTGCAACTTCTCCTTAAATTGCTAATTATATTCGTTATCAGATTTTTTCATATCGTCTACATTCTCGAGCTCCTGCCGGTCGTGCATTCAAGCCAATTTTGTTTATATGTTTACAACGAGAAAGGGCTACCCTATCAAGCGGGTTAACCCTAACTAGAGCGCAAAAGACAGCCTGGGTTTACAAGCAAAATCAGTTTCACAGGTAGGATAACCCTACAACCCGAAGACAACTTGATATGATCGAAGAGCGCGATTATTCAAATATTTATGACTCTTAACCTCGTTCTAGTTACTAGCAATATTGAATATCGAGAACAAATCTCAAACAAATTAAAAGAACGAAGGTCAATCAAAATGTACCTCAAGTAATATTATTAAACTAAACTGGCTACACGGCAGAATTCCAAAGAAAGTTTACCGGATGTCTGTGAAATTTCGTAAAAAATTTCCGCAGAATGCTGGCTTTCGAAATTTCAGCTAAAGGAGAATGGGACGAGACTCGCCTTCTTCCCTACTCGGCCATATTGCCATACCACACTCTTAATTATACGCCATGACTAAACACTTGTCTAAGCCCGGGCGTCTAAGTGACCTTAGAGAAAAAACTGGCTGAATGCAAGCAGACTAAAATCTCAATCCTCAGCCGTCTTCAAGTTATTACAGTTGATTTAAATAAGTAATAGTTTCCCAGACTATTCCCAATTTTGAGGAACGTTCGCTGTCTTTACTAGATGCGGAACCAAGACAAAGCACCACGCGAGGACGAGAATATTCATTGGCAAATGGATTTTTCCAAGATAGAAACAAGACCTGTGACTTCTTCTCTGAATAACTACAACATCGAAATCAAGGAGAACTGTGGTCTCAGCGAGAGAACAGGATTCTGGTGGCTGAGATTTACTTTCGACTATGCCCTCGAAAAGGACATTGAATTGCGTTTAACCAACTTCAAGTACGGCAGCAGAAGTGAAACTTGGACGCTGGAAGTTCTTAAGTGCAACTACCTGGGTATAACATGCAAAGAAGAAATGGATTCGTTCGACATGGAGGATGAGCTTGTAAACTGGAATGAGCTTCGTCGACTAAATGAGTGCCTGGGTAGCCAAGAGAAACTCCGCAAGTACCTGGAAAGCAATATTTTGCCCCTTGTGATAAAAAAGATCAAGTACACAAGATTCATTCCCAAGTTTGCTTTCTTCCTGAGCCACAAGTCCAAGGACAAGCCATTGATGAAAACATTTCGCAATGGCCTCAAGTTTCTGGGCTATCAGACGTGGTTGGATGAAGAAAACATGCCACTGATGGGTGGTTTAGAAGGAGCGCTGAAGGTGGCTGTCGAGAAATGCGATTGTTTCGTAGCATGGCTGAATCAGGAGTATTTTGAGAGCAATTACTGTAAAGCGGAGCTTTTGCATGCTAAAAATAAAGGGAAAATCATTCTTCCGTTCGGTGTGCACCATGACATAAAGGATCACTTGACGGGAGAATTCGAATTCTTAACCCACCTCAACATTTACGACACCAAAACATCATCCTTCTTTGAAGTCCTTCGGCGCATTGACGAGTCCTTGTTCAACTTTGAGTCGCTAACTAAGTAGCTGAGGCTCGACATGATTTCGAGCGAATTATCAACCCGTTCAAGGCAGAGTGGAGTTTACTTTGAATATGAAGAAGTTGTAGTTATGTAGAAAGTTTGAAAGACATTGTAATGGTGCCTACAAAAATATTATTGTAATTTTTGTGGCGAGATTTAATTTGAAATTTTTTGCCATTTTTTTGGTGCGAGACCCACAGAAATATTCAAGTTTCTTGCTGACAACCAGCTGGGCGCATGAATAACATGGAAAATGTATCATTGTTTAGTTTTTTGATTGTTCGGCTTTGAAAATGAACATAAAATAAAATTGAGTGAAGTGTGGTGATGAGATCTTTTGGATGTAAAATCTAAAATTACTTGCAATAAAATAAGTTCTAAAAACGAATCAAAATAGCATTTGATCGTCGAATAATTTTTCTGCACCCGGCTATATTACTAAATCGAATAGACTAAATGTCTCGAGTTGATGCAAATTCACAAAACGCGCGCCCGTTATTTTTTGCATATGTCATTCAGTGTGGATGCAGCCGCGAACTGATACAACTAACATGGCGGACATGTTTTGCTCATTATAATATTACCAAAGGTGTGAGAGAGAAAACTTATCTAAAGAGGGAGGGGTAAGTAGTGTCTTCTTGTGTTCTTACTTTCTATACCAAGTCTGGGCAAGAGAGAACGAAGCGCAAAATAGTCAGTCCTTCATAAACAACCTCGTTGGAACGAGGTTGCTTCATAAAGGCTTATTGCTAAGGTAATCCCAAACGAGTGAACAACCCGGTACTTTTAAATGTGCACGCGCACGATGCAAAACATGTCCTTTCATTTGTAACGTTGAGAAATTGTCGGGGCCCAAGCGATCTATTAAAATCACTTATCATTTTACCTGTACCTCAGCCAATGTCATCTACTGTATAACTTGCACTCTCTGCAAAAGTTATATATCGGCGAAACAGGTAGACGACTAGGCGACCGATTCCGAGAACATCTTCGCGACGTTGAGAAAGACGACAAAAACGCATCTAAACCGGTCGCTAGACACTTTAATCTGCCGAATCATTCGAAGCAACATATGGCGGTCTGTGGCCTCTCCCTACATCAAGGAGGCACAGAAAGCCGCAAAACTCTAGAACAAAAATTTATTTTTCAAATCGGCACTCGTAATCCTCACGGTATCAACGAACGCTTTTCATTCAACTAATTTATTCTGTTGTTTTTTCACGTTGCCAGGCACCAACCAATAGCGTAGCTCCATATTTCTCTATATAAACCACACACAACCCACAATTCCTCGATTCGCTCCGACGAAGGGCTAGCGCTCGAAACGTCAGCTTTCGAATCTCTTTACGGTGGCTAATTTACATTATCAACTCAGTTGATAAAACCAAATTATCCTGTAATCCCTCAAAAGTTGTTTTCATGTCACTCAAGGCTTCAAATCCCAGGATGGTGTAGAAATAACCAATCCCCTGACGCGAACTCTACTCACCAGGGCCGTAGCCAGAAAAAAATTTTGACTGAGGCAATGTCTATGAATAACTTATGACTGAGGCAATCAGTCCATGGTTGAGTTCTCTTCCTACAATCCTGGACAAAATTCCTTGGGACACTTGTGTAATTGCACTAATTTTTTGTGTTTTTAAAACGGAGTTTTTTAAAAAAGGACTGTTATGCGTTTCTTTCCCCCCCCCCCCCGCACTGGCATCCACGGTTCCCATCGTTTCTTGTGTCTCATATTCAGATTCTTGTTTTGTCCACTTTTTCAATGTACCTTTAATATATTTTACTGTTTTTTGTTTTATATGAGCTGTGTGTCCACACTTATCTGTCTGCTGTCGTGTGTTCCCCCCATTACGCTTTTCTCCCTTCCTTTTTCTCTTTGTATCATTACATTTTCCCCTCCCTATCCGTCTCCCGTTGTGTTTCGCTTTGGCGCGTTGTGGGAAAAAAGCAGCTCTGAAAATGTGTACAAAATATGTCACACATGAGAGCAGTTGCTGTTTGTGACCAGACTGTAGGAGTTTAGTTATGGTACTTATGTATAAAGATACAAATTAGAGCCATAGAGATCAAAATAGTACCGACTGAGCAAGCTGACCGCACACGGTTGGGACTATTGTTTATATTGCATAACTAGGTTCGTGTAGCCTCCACACTACCACAGACCAAGCAACTTTTGGCGGGGATACAGGATAATTTGTGTTATCAACTGAGTTGATAATGTGAATTGGCCACCGTAAAGAGATTCGAAAGCTGACGTTTCGAGCGCTAGCCCTTCGTCGGAGCGAATCGAGGAATTGTGGGTTGTGTGTGGTTTATATAGAGAAATATGGAGCTACGCTATTGGTTGGTGCCTGGCAACGTAAAAAAACAACAGAATAAATTAGTTGAATGAAAAGCGTTCGTTGATACCGTGAGGATTAAGAGTGCCGATTTGAAAAATAAACTTTTGTTCTAGAGTTTTGCGGCTTTCTGTGCTTCCTTGATGTAGGGAGAGGCCACAGACCGCCATATGTTGCTTCGAATGATTCGGCAGATTAAAGTGTCTAGCGACCGGTTTAGATGCGTTTTTGTCGTCTTTCGCAACGTCGCGAAGATGTTCTCGGAATCGGTCGCCTAGTCGTCTACCTGTTTCGCCGATATATAACTTTCTGCAGAGAGTGCAAGTTATACAGTAGATGACATTGGCTGAGGTACAGGTAAAATGATCAGTGATTTTAATAGATCGCTTGGGCCCCGACAATTTCTCAACGTTACAAATGAAAGGATATGTTTTGCATCGTGCGCGTGCACATTTAAAAGTACCGGGTTTTTCACTCGTTTGGAAAGAACTTCTGACTAAAAAGTTACCTATGTTTTTGTCGCGTTTAAATGAAGTCAATGGCGGTTGCGAAAAGATTCTACCAGTATCGGGATCATTTTGAAGTAATTTAAAGTTTTTGAGAATGATGAATTTTACTGCGTGGTTGTGAGGGTGAAATGTGAGAGTGAATGGAATTCTATTATTATTCTCCTTCTGAGACGTTTGTAGTGCTGACTGCCGATCGATTTGTTGGGCGCGATGATGGCCTGCTTGAACAACAGAGGCAGGATAGCCACGTTTGTCAAAAAACTCGCACATTTCCTCTGATTTTAAGGAAAAATCAGAGTCCTCACTACAAAGGCGACGAAGTCTAAGGAACTGAGAATAAGGAATGGAATTCTTGACATGTGATGGATGTGAAGATGAATACAACAAATAACTATGAGAATCTGTGGGTTTGTAGTGCACACTGGTGCATAAACCGTTGCCTTCGACAGAAACTTTAATATCTAGAAATACTAAACAAGTGTCGGAAATTTCCCAGATATATATAAGAGCCGGATGAAACGAATTAACAGCAGTTATAAATTGATTGAGTTCCTCTCTGGTGGAGGAAGTTGCGCCAACACAGTCGTCAATGTAGCGACGGTAGAGGCCAGGCTTGGGGTCGTTGTATTGATTGAAAATTGGTGTTCAATGTGAAAGTTAGAAATGTCGAGGCAAATGAAAGGTATAGACAATGTAGAAGAAACAAACACTTACCGTGCATTTTTACCTTTCGACACACCCATCGGAAAAAAATTGGTATTTGCCCTGAGCGGGACTCGAACCCACGTCTCCCTGATTACTAGTCGGGCATGCTAAGCCACTACACCATCAAAGCTACCACGCTGGCAACGCAGCAGATTAACGAGGTGACTTAGCCTTGTGGGGATCCCTAGGGCCCAACTTTTCTTCACCTGGGAGTGTATCCTTGCCTCTATAACCCCCGGCAGGGTGTTCTAAGCCCTGCCGGGGGTTATAGAGGCAAGGATACACTCCCAGGTGAAGAAAAGTTGGGCCCTAGGGATCCCCACAAGGCTAAGTCACCTCGTTAATCTGCTGCGTTGCCAGCGTGGTAGCCTTGATGGTGTAGTGGCTTAGCATGCCCGACTAGTAATCAGGGAGACGTGGGTTCGAGTCCCGCTCAGGGCAAATACAAATTTTTTTCCGATGGGTGTGTCGAAAGGTAAAAATGCACGGTAAGTGTTTGTTTCTTCTACGGTGTTCAATGTAGCCTACGAAAAGGTTGGCGTAGCTGGGTCCCATTTTGGTACCCATGGCCACCCCATTGATTTGTTTATAATAACTGTCAGCGAATGAAAAACAGCTAAGTGTTAAAACTAGTTCAGCCAGGCGGAGCAATGTTTCCGAGCTTGGTTCCTTAACAGTACGTAAATCGAAAAAATGTTTGAGGGCTAGAAGACCTTCGCCATTAGGGATGACGGTGTAAAGAGATGTAATATCCATAGTGAAAATAAGTTTGTCTTAGCCCAGGAAATTGAAATCACGAAAAATTTGGAGTGCGTGTTGACTGTCTTTAACATATGACGGTAAAGATCTGACGATAGGTGCCATAATTTTGTCTAAATAGCTAGAAATGAGTTCGGTAGGGCAACTACACGCAGAGACAATAGGTCGGCCTGGGTTGTTAGGTTTGTGAATTTTAGGTAAAAAGTAAATACATGAAGTTCTAGGAGTGGTGATGATAAGATTAGTAGCAGTAGCCGGCAATTCTTGTTTGACTATAAGGTCGTTAATAGTGCTCTTGACAATTTCTTGGTTATTGGAAGTGAGATCTTTATCGACTTTAGCATAAAAAGAGGTGTCAGAAAGTTGCCGCAAAGCTTCTTTTTGGTAGAGGTCGGCCCGCCAAACAACTAAAGCGCCGCCTTTGTCGGCCGCTTTAACAATTATGTCTTTGCGCTTACTAAGATTTTGTAGCCCCGCCCTCTCTTCCGAAGAAAGGTTGGAAAATTTCGTGTTACGATTGAAATTTAGTTTATTGATGTCATGACGGCATTTATTGATGAAAAAATCTAAAGAGGCGAACTGGCCCTCTGGGGGAGTCCACTTTGATTTTCGAGTCTGAAGCGTCTCGAAAATATCTTTGTCCGAAGTGTTAGAATCATCCTCTTTGTCATGGAAAAAGGCTTTAAGTTGAACGCGGCGAATAAATTTTTCAGCATCTTGCACATCCACATGAAAGCCGTATTTTGGCTGGGTATTATGTTTTTAATGCAAATATCTAGTTTACGCTTCAAGCAATCAAGAATCTCTATGGGGTTTTCTTGGTCACGTGACCTTCACGTAATGTGAGAGGCGGACTGACATAAGTAGCATTTTCTCCTCCCCCCCAAGATCCATTACCACTCAAAGGGAGAAGTTAGGAGAGAATTATTTGCAGGTAAATATTTTGTTTCATCGTTATATAGAATTCAGTATTTCAAACAATCCGTCTAAAATCTAAGATGTAATGCAGAAGAAGAAAGAGGAAAAAAGCATTTTACGAGGATGGTATTGTAATAGATGGTTTCTTTGATACACGACATTATTTGAAATACTGCAAAGAAGCATCTACCTTAGCAATTAACATTGCAATATCTCCCATGATGCAGTGAGCCTCAGAAATCTTCGGCTGCTTAACAAACCTGTCTTCTCTCTACGATCGTTGATGATAATTTTTTCTTTCTTTCTTACAATGTTCCGTTAAAGCAATAGTAATTTGTATCTTGACATGTGAGTGAAGAATTTTTTAGGAGATTTTAACGAATGTCTACTCTACCGGACGTTTTCCTCTAGAACGTTCCTTAAATGCAACGTCACAAATTTGCATTTCGCAGCCGCAAAGTGCAGTTTCAAGGAGCCATTTTATGTTTGGTTTTGTAAGCAGCACAGGCTTCAGGGTATTGGATAGCCTCCTTTTATACACTATGGCCATGCAAACAGTGCAAGTTCAAAGGCATCACGAACACCTGTCTGTTACTCAAGAAGATGAGAAGCAATATCATGATGTAAAAATGAATAATTATTTGAATTATGATTGTTTTCCAGTTTTGTTTTTTGGTCTTTTGCTCTTTATTATTTTCAGTTATTGGTTTAGGTTTCTTTATTGGTGTACATTTCGCAAGGAATTCATTTACGGGTTGCGCGCAAAATCTCGTACTTTTGGTGTTTTGCACACGCTAGCTGCGGCTACAGTTTCATGTAGAAACAGCACACAAGATAATACATAAATTTAAATTGACTTACCTCAAATTAAAAAGTCCATTACGATTTTAATAATACGGGCGGCAACGATTCTTTTTTCACATACTGCACTTAAACTGATTAACAGTATAAATCACTCAGTCGGCCAATAAATAACTGAATTATTTATTTACCCCTATGAAATATTTATGACAGAATTCTAAAATTATAATAAAAATATTAACCAGAAGCTGAATATTTTCTGTATTTTTATTATCTTTTCATTTCTGCTTATTTTCATCTAAAATTTGAGACGTTAAAAAAGTTAGTGTTCTTTCGGTATCGGTTAGTACACGAGATTCAATTAGTTCCTGCCACGAGTGAAGTGGAATATATTTTGAGTGGAATAGAACAAATTAACTCTACTGCATTTATTTCAGGAAATAAATAAAACAGAGCACCCATTTGATGGAATAAGAGCCTTAGGCTCTTTTTAATATCAAAAGGTTATTAGTGAGTTATTTTTTTTTACGTGGGTTCGGGAAATATGCCAATACGAAAAGGTTTGCCTTATTGTTTACAAATAGACGCCAGTCTTGCATTGTTTCCATATCAAAGTAGGCGAATAGATTCTAGCAAATATTGAGTGAGATAGTGTAAGAATAAGGTTAAGAGAAATCCAAACCTTATTTCGTTTCTTCAGAGCCGCGAAATGATAAGTCAGTTGCCTAAATAATTTAAATTTATTAAAATGCTGAATTGATAAAAATGGCAATCGAGGAGGCGGATATTTGCAAGGAAAAGACGTCATAAGGGGGAACCCATCGGGGAAAAAATGATAACGTTATGGTTAAATATTATATAAAAAATTTCTGGATCATATAAAATCTTAAAATCCCTTTTGAGGCTGTTTTTCGAAACGCATCTTGAGATTCTTTTCCAATTTATCGAGATATGTAAATTGATGTTTTGTCAAGAATTTTAATAAAGTTCAATTTACTGTTTACTGTCAAGTATTTTAACAGACAGTCTTGAAAACCATGCATGACATGATACGGATGCCGTTAAAAAATTCTTGAAGAACATAATTTCAAGAAGGAGCAAAGGCAAGTGAGCCAAGACGTTTTTAGACTTTGAAGATACTCAGAGAAAATAAGCTAAGCAGACCTAGATAGGATATTGGTTTCATCTTTAATAACGGGCAGGTGCAACAATTTGGTCTGCTATCATTTTACACACTGAAAAACAATACAAACCTGAACAATATCGTACAGCGTGAAGCTTGGATGCATAAAAGTTAACAACACGTTCTTGAGATAGGTTTAATGTGAATGTGGAGATCAAAGATTTCCGCGGAAAGATAAAACTAACAAGAAGAGCATAGCAAGAACATTGACTCAGAGGTAATTTTACAGTTTGCAAAACATAAATTAACCATCAAAGATAATCGCGTCAAAAGCAGTTACAGTTACAGAACTGCATGTTTTCCTAGACTCTGCCCTTAACATAGTTCTTTTTACAAACAGTGTTACAACGTAGAGGAACTGTAATCTTTTTTTCTTTATTGATTTTCAAGGATCGATTTTGAAACGCCATATTCCTTGACGTACAACTTGCTCCTCTTTCAGCGAAAATGTAATAACTGCTATTTATACGAGGAAAATAAGCCGCGGCTTACAGAAGATGCGATGTTACCCTATAGACGGTACATTTTAAGCAGTTCAAGTCTTACACAAGTTGCGGAGAACATAAGCTGCGGTTTGTGGAGGACGGGGGTTTTGATCTCGCCGTAAGGAAGCTGTGACTTACATACATGAAACCTCTCACAATGCACACGCGCAAGTTTTTCACTCCCAGTGCACTAGCGTAAGTTTTTCACGCCCTCGCGCTACTGCTCTCGCAATTTCGCGATTGCAATGATAACTAACACAAAAGCGAGGCACTAGTCACGAATGTAAGCCGTGAACCGTTTATACCAGAGCACTTCGCGTCTTATATAAGCCGCGCTCGCACCTTATGTAAGCCGCAGCTTATGTAAGT
This sequence comes from Platygyra sinensis, assembly GCA_019787425.1. NCBI lineage: Eukaryota > Metazoa > Cnidaria > Anthozoa > Scleractinia > Merulinidae > Platygyra > Platygyra sinensis. The sequence goes on from JAHPZR010002043.1 coordinate 48,091, forward strand.
CGCGCTCGCATCTTATATAAGCCGCGCAACGTATCTTATATAACTTGCGGCTCGTGAAGGCTGCGGCTTATTTTTCTCATATAAATGGCCCTATTATATAATACAAACTAAAAGCGTTCTTTATGTAAATCCTCATTTGTCTTAGCCGTGCAAATGTTGCAAAATGACGCGCAATCATCAGAAAATGTTCTGCCAAAACTAATCGAATTAACTCGTACAATGTGATTTCTATATTTGCTTAAATAATCTTTGGAAACTTCCTGGTTTCATGACCAATATAGAGACGCCTACTCTTTCTTAATTTACTCACTTTCCTCTGCCCAACTAAAAAAGGAAACCTTTCAGCTAATAATTTGTCAATCGACCCTTTCAAAAATCTGACATATAATGCAAAATTTATCAAATTCAGTTGTAACCTCTTCAGATGGCCATAAAGGTTTAAGGAAACAATCACACAGCTAACTATTGGGGCAGAGACTGGGAAGAAATTTAGAGAAAGATGGCTTACAACCTTATGAAGGTTAATTAATTTTATAACCTGTACAATAAGTACAATAAGTTGTCAAAAAGATGCTGCAAAGAAAATCCGCTGGGGAAAACCTCTTTCCACATCTTGGAGAGAAGCAGTTCACGCGTTAAACTGGGATTTTCCAGTTTGTTAATTATTTTGGTACATTTACATTGATAAAAAAACTCCCTCGTGTAACTGCCTATAAATAAAAAAAATGTATGTCAAAGAAGGCTTCCCAAAAAGAATAATAAGTTAAACAACCGTGTCAAATTTCTTCCAGATAACCCACAAAAAGAAAACGGAAATTACCCTGGTAGTCGATTCATATTGATGGAGAGAGCATAGTAATAATAGATGCCACATTAAAATATCTCTATTTATCGTCTTTGACGCATTATAAAATTGACGGCTAAACGATGGACGAGGAAAACATAACGTCTTCTTGTCAGGATGAGGAGAAACACTCGCATATCTTGATGATTACAGTTGTCATGTTTGGATCAATAATCGGGAACAGTATAATTTGCCTCTTACTCGTCCGGTTTAAGACTCTACGAACAGTGCCGAATATTCTGATTGCGAACTTAGCTCTCATAGATATCCTCAACGCCCTGACCAATATGCCTCTAATGATCATGTGGTACATCTGCAAAGTGCCCTTCTTAAAGGGGCGCTCTATCTCGTGGTTCGTCGTGACTTGGTACGTGCTTTTTATGTACTTAACTGTGTTCAACCTCATTGTGTTGACAATGGATCGCTATGGAGCTATCGTGCACGGTCTTCGCTACCACTCATGGAAGACGATCAACAAGGCAAAAGTAGCAGTGTTGTTTGTATGGCTCCTAGCAGCTGCCTATACATATGGCATGTTTTTGTTAGGGCTCGACACCGATCTTGGTGACGCACCAGTGCTGGAGTACAGGATTCACTATTTAAAAAACTTTGGAAGACATTTTATAATCCCCGGTTATCTGGTTCCATTCGCAATCATGCTCGTCATGGGAGTTGCCATATGGTGCACCGTCCGCAAGCAAAGCAAACGTATCTCGGAGTTTTGTTCCGTGCGAAAACAAGTTAAGAATGATGTGAAGACGGCCAAAACAATCGGCTTGACTGTGGTGACATTTTTCTGCATGGGTGTGTTCCCAATGCTGTTACACAACATTGCAAAAATGCACGGCACATGGCCTCATTTTCTGGCATTTTTTCTCACGCACTTGAACAGTATGGTGAATCCTGTCATCTACTCACTTAAGACTCAAAGGTATGTAATCGGTATCGAACAGTGTGAGACGAACATTTATGTTTCTGTATCTCTTATCTCTATAAATTGGTTCTGGAGAAGTACGCTAGCAGAAATGGTGCCGAGTTCTTCTCTTACATGAGCAAAAGGTTGTGGGCTGTTGTTAAAGTTCTATCGTAAATTGTATAGTTACCAACAGTTTAACGTTTGGGAGTTCCTGTATGTTAGTTAATATTTCCAAGTTATTGGTAAATATTGTGCAAACGTGGAAATTAGCTTCTTGAACCTCAAACAGCGCACGCAAAGGTAACCAACGAAGAAAAACTTTTATACTCCCTTACATATTCCACTTTCGTACCTTGAAAGTGGAACGGAGGTGTTTGCTTTATCAAGGTACATCAACGATATTCTCACGCAAGAAAATTAAATACAGCATGCTGGGGCTAAATTCAAAAGAAGAACGAAAACGGACTCCTACACACCGAAGGGTGACGTCATATCGGTTATATTACTCATATATAACTCTGCAGGCTCAACAGCTTGTTACTGAAATAACCGTACCGTGAACTCATCAGATCCACCCACGGTTTTACCGAGACGGATGGGGCCGATGCTTTTCTTAATGGCCTCTCGCAAACTGGGTAGCTTGTTGTGAAGGAGCCAGTCAGACCCGGTTCTTAACCTTGGTCTTGGCAACCAAGAAACCAGGGCCGGGTTGTTCAAAGCCCGATTAAGCTAACCCAGGGTTAGCGTGAATTTTGATTTCAGTTTTGTAACTTTTTGGTGAAGTGTTCTGTTTATATTATTTGCCCTTCAATTTTGAGCTGTAGTGATCTCAAACTACACCAAACATTAGAGGTGAAAAACATTTTTAAACAAGAAAACAAAGTGCTTCAGTTAACATTTAACCCTGGGTTAACGTTAACCGGCTTTCGAACAACCCGGCCCAGGACTATTGGTCTTCTAACTTGAGAAAAAATCCACTTATCTTCACTTATCACTTGTAAACTACCTCTGCAACTTGCTCATTTCCGATTAGTCCATTACCGATGTCAAATACTCATAGTTAGAGGCATTCCTTTCATAACGGCAAGCTATATTCAATTTTTATTTTCCTACAGGTTTCGCAAGGCTTTCGTGTTGTTCCTGAGAGACCCTTGTGGCAAGTCACAGCCCTTTATGACTTCCAGTAATCAGGCAGATCTTCATTTGAGAAGAAGGAATTACAGTCGCAAGATCGAAAAACATAAGCCACAGAAAATAATCTTAAAGAAAATAACGATACTTTTATAGAACGTATTTAACGATACCCTTGAGATGTCCATCATGTCATCTCTTGTTTTGCGAATTTAAAAGGTGTTCACTTATTATATTAAATGTAAAATGGCCCTGAATACTGACTTAAAGCAATTACAGCACGAGTACCTGTCAGAGAAGAAGAGATATTTAAATTAAACAAAGGACCAAATTAATTTACGAGCATAATTCTTTTATTAACGTTAAAAAATACGCTATGCTCAGGAATCAAAGGGATTTATTTAGCGAGAAATGATAATCATACCCAAAATCAAATTCGTCTATACAGTAATACCCCCCCTCCCCCCCCGCATATATGCGGGTTGTTATATTATCTGTGATTTTACCAAAAACTACTTTCTCAAAGGGAAAACATGTCTCGGGCTTCACCTCATCACTTTCAGTTAGAACGTTCAAAAACTGTTCATGAAAAAGGCATGGCAGTGGCGGACCCAGACCGTAAGCTGAGGGTAGGGGGGAGGGGGCGATTTGGTTTGCTTACCCTGCCGGCTTTTCTTTCTTCTGTCATTTCTTCTATTTTTATCCAAAATAAGGGGGAAGGGGGCGGGTCTCCAGGGTCCCTTTCTCTAGATCCTCCACTGCATAGCAATAATTGGTGTTGCCAGCTAAATATTTCACAAACTATTCGCAATGGAAACAAATGGGGAAAATATTGGCACTAAATATGTGCATGTAAGTATATGACACAAATTAAGACGTGTTAATAGCATATTCAGCGAGGGTGGTTGTCAGAACCGGTAGCATCTTTCCTTTAGCGATACACACTGTTTACAAACTAGTCTTTTGATATTTAAATTTTGCCAACCACAGAACAAAAGAATCCTTCGTTTCGACAGTCAATAAACCTCTGGTTGGCAGATTAATGACAATAGGTGACATAACGGTGAGTATCGCTATTATTGCTACCGATGGCGAACGTCAGTGATAGAAGCTTGTTGAAATAAAAATACTTGAGGTATATTTATTTTTAAGATATTTTCCTCATTCTCTATACCGCCTCAATTATTGGCTTTCACGACTAGAATGAGATATTTTGTTTTATAACATAGCGCGCGCGCTGGTCCTATCTAAATCCTATTGAGCCATCATGAACCATATCTTTATGTACGCACGGCCGTGCTCAATAAAATGACGTGCGCAATGACGTGTGCAGTTCAGGTCATTTCAGCTGCAAATTTCCGTCGCGTTTAGTGCAAGTTCCTTTCTTTAATTAAGTTTCGGCAATGTGAGGATTATTCTGAACAATCCTAACCCTACTTCGAGCTTTTGACTTCTGCCTGGCAAAGATGTTTACTTCGACGTGAGTATTTTGACTTTGCTTGTCTACATTTGAGTACTTGTACTTTGTTTGGCTACGTTTTCATTATAAGCTTAATGTTAATTCGCAGAAGCGAATTTTTCATTGACATATTTAGAGACCAGGTTAAGCGTTTTCGTTCAACTGTTGCTTAACTGATTGTGGCGTGTTAGCCGATAATAAAGACCTTTGTTTTCCTTTAACGTGCATCGTGAGAACTAGTTGTAGTCGGAAGTTAAAACATGTCAGTTTAGCACCCAAGTTGTTGTCGCTATGTTATAAAAGAATTGGTTCATGCTTTTAGCTGTGCGTATATCGAGTTATGGATGCACTTGAGAAGTTTGGAGAGTAGTCAAGAAGCTAGAGTTGCTCTCGGTTTGCGCCTCGAACAACCCTTACGCTTCTTTCGTGCTCTCCATACTTCCCGCGTGCATCCATAACTCGATATACGCACGCTAAGCATGGACCAATTCTTAATTATTTGTGCTTGCTTCTGGAAGAAGTAAAAACAATTTTGAAACTTATTCTGAGCTTGTTATAATCTCACGACTCGTTTTGCGAGTTTGGGGGTGCAGGCCAAAACGAAAGTGTATAACGTAATTAACACTTTTCGAATTATGCACTGAATAAAAATGGCAATCGATCGAGAAGTGACGGATGTCAACAAAGCAAAGATGACAAATGGCCACTTCGTCTACAAACAAATTCCTTCTATATCACCCATGTTCTTTTTTTTAAATAGCGAGCCCTTTTTTCGAAAGGAGTAATATCTTAAGCGATTGAATGCAAGCTTCACAGGTTGGAAAGAGAGCAATCAAAAAATAAAGCCATTTATTTTTCCTTCTGTGTACCACGACAACTCGCATATATATTTCTTTTCAGATCTTCATTAACAACTTTATTTATTGCTTCCCATTTATCAAGATATGTCAACTCGTCTGACATTTCCTGAAAAATTTCATTAAATTGAACACTGTTGTTTACTATAATGTAGGCGGTGAACAGAATATTAAAACTCAGCCCGTCTATAATTGACGAGCGTAATTTTCACGAAGGAACGATGATATTAGCCAGGCTAAGGAGAATGTGCTGCCTTTGTAATTATATCTGCAAATGGTTAGATGTGCAAGTCTTCTCGGATAAGGACTATAAACCGTAGGCCCCGTCTCCTGCATCTTCAATGCTACATGGTTAGCATGGGAAGTTAAAGAATCCACACACTTATCGAAAAGATTAGGGCACGTAGTTCCCGGTGTTGTGGTCTGACCTTGCCTCACGGGCTGGTGCTTCACATAGGGATAACCTCCCTGCACCTTCCCCCCTTGGACAGAAATGTCCAAGAAAAAGTTACTATGAAAAGCTTTTGTATTAATAGAACATTACATGACCCCCATATTCTCTTGTCTTATGCGCACCGTGAGAGCGATATTGCTTTCACCCAATGGCAGTCAGGTGCGGCAACATTCTATTGACTCCATAAAACTATCATTTTACTAACAAATTAAAATTACGAAGCGGCTGAACTAGATTATGTAAAACGAACTTTGGATACATAACTGCTTATCATCAACATGTTTTTGAGTTAGGATAATTTCATTTGAATGGAGGGATCTGCATGTGCCGTTATTAAATGACAACATGACAAAGAAGAGCAAAGGATTTTCGCAGGTAGCTTTTTTATTTACAGAATTTTAAAATACTGATTGAACATAAGGGCAACGAATGCAATGGTGGGCTCAAGGAGCAAAATTTCGCCTTGGTTTTCAGCTCCTAAAATAGTTTTACTGTGCAAACAATTTTAAAAAGCATGAAAACTCGAGCTCTTGTTTACTTTAATATGAAAAATATTTTAAAACGAAAATTGCTGTTGTTAAAACAAAAATAGTTACTTATAAGCAGAATATATATCACTGAAATCGTACCTTATCGACGCAGAACTTGTACGTTTTTATTTGTTTTATTTGTTTTATTGTGTGATTTTGAAACTGATAATTTAGCATATGCTCAGAATGAATATTTTAAAGGAAAAAACTTTCTAGGTCGAGTAATAAAAATCTTCGAAACTTGCTAGTTTCATGGAGAGAATGAAAGACGTCTTCTTCTTGCCATCCAATTTCTTCACTGGCTTCGCAAATATTGCAAAAGTTTAGTAGAACTGGTCCAAGCTGCATATGTTATCATCATTCTGTATCTGTTGAGTTCAAACAAACGTTAAATTACAAGAATTGCTTGACAGTTATTGGCGGTATGACTGACAACAAATTCATTTTGATGACAGATGTAGCCCTTGACTCGAGGCTGCTTTGGTTTGAATCTACCACTACCGAGAACGCTAAAAACTGGGCTCCATGCTTATGGCAGTCAGTCAGTTTGCAGCTATGATTTGCAGAGGATCCCCATGAAAGATTGTATAAGAATACCAGGCTACGCTACAACGTTATCTGTGTGCGTATTATGGGTAAAATTTAGTTCTAACTTTATACCGACATAAAATGCAGCAAGGACTGAACAAATAAAGGATGGCGATAAACTAAACAAGGCGACAAACGGGTCAACAAAATTTCCTGCATTTGTTGATATTGTGCTTGAGTTTGTGACACGTATATTTTAAATAAACTATCCATGAGAGCTGCAAATGTCGAGATGAACGAAAAGGGTTTCTACCTCAATGTCTCTCTTTCCTTTTCGTTGATCGTGATTGTTTTTTTTCCACTGTCTTTCGTTCCCTGATTAATCCTGCATCTGAACTGTCGTAATTGAATGCATGTGCTGCCATTTGAAGGGAAGCTTCCCACTTGTTATTTATCGCAAGATCGGAAAGGGGGCCGAAACTTAGCAAACTTTGTCGAATCTCTTCCAGATGCCTCAGGAACTATGGACCTAAGTTAAATTTACCGATGACCGTTATTCATGGTGGTACAGAGAGGTAACTGAGTCAATACCACAGCAACATTTATTCTTAATTAACTTTGATTGAATGAATTAAGAATTGACAGCCAAACGTATTGAACTTATTTCCCGTAGGCGAGTTCAACAATGACCAAGGAAACCCTGACGAGTTCTTGTAAGGATGAGGAGAAACATTCGCACATCTTGATGATTGCCGTTGTAATGCTCGGATCAATAATCGGGAACAGTATAATTTGCCTCTTACTCGTCCGGTTTAAGACTCTACGAACAGTGCCGAATATTCTGATTGCGAACTTAGCTCTCATAGATATCCTCAACGCCCTGACCAATATGCCTCTTATGATCATGTGGTACATCTGCAAAGTGCCCTTCCTAAAGGGCCGCTCTATCTCGTGGTTCGTCGTGACTTGGTACGTGCTTTTTATGTACTTAACTGTGTTTAGCCTCATTGTGTTGACAATGGATCGCTATGGAGCCATCGTGCACGGTCTTCGCTACCATTCATGGAAGACAATCAACAAGGCAAAAGTAGCAGTGTTGTTTGTATGGCTCCTAGCAGCTGCCTATACATATGGCATGTTCATATTAGGGCTAGACATTGATCTTGGTGACGCTCTAGTGCTGGTGTACAGGATACAATACTTAAGGAAATTTGGCAGACATTTTGTAATTCCCGGTTATCTAGTTTCGTTCACGGTTATGGTCATTATGGGAATTGCCATTTGGCGCACTGTGCGTACGCAGAGAAAACGTATCTCGACGTTCTGTTCTGTGGAAAGACAAATTAAAAACGACGTGAAGACGGCCAAGACGATCGGTTTGACAGTGGTTGCATTTTTCTGCATGGGCATCTTTCCGATCTTGTTACACAACATTGCAAGAATTCACGGTTCATGGCTTCATTTCCTGGCGTTTTTTCTCACGCATCTCAACAGTACAGCAAATCCTCTCATCTACTCTCTTAAGACTCAAAGGTACGTCACTCGTATTGAGATTTAACAGATAAACGACTCTCTCTTGATCTCTATCTTCAATCTCCCATCATTTGCATTAATGTTATACCCTGACTATATGATATGTTGGCGCAAAAGCTGTTAGAAAGATAGGGTGAATTTTTCACTTATTTGGACCAGCAGTGAGTCCTTGTTAAACTTTCCACTAGGAAATGCACAAGGTGTTTTTGAAATAAAATGTTGGCTGATAAATGTTTTTTTTGTATTTTAATTAGCTCTTATTAACCGAGCAGGAGGTCTGTATGGGAGAAGCTTGACCGAGGTCGTGAGTACAAACCGAGGTCAAGATTCTTTTATATAGACCGACTTAGCTCGGTTAATAAGATGTTTATTATATGGCAAAAACAAGAACAATTCAATTCGTTTAATGTAACTGGTTTGTACTAAGTTACAGTTTGCTTGCAAACGGTGATGAGCGGCCGAATTTAATTCTTCCAAAGTTATTGTTAGTATTGTGAGTGACCGTATTTCTTTATATATATTGTAAGTTTATGTATTAGTCTTGTACATAGTTAATGGATGGATGTTTAGTAATTAGTGTAAGTAGCTGTGCGAGTATTGTAATGAGTGTGTGTAACCATGCATATAATAAAAAAAAAATTAAAAAAAAAAAAAAATTCTTCCAAAGTTTGCTCGTCCTCTTTACTTTATTTTCTCATCAGCTTTTTAGCGCTTACAGCCAATTATTTTGCATTTTAGTTCGCAAGTTTTTCGCTTCAAAACATAACTGGTCTTGCTGCCGGTCTAGATGGGAAAATCTAGACCACGGTCAATATCCATTTTAGCCAATCATATTCGTGAATTTGGTAGTTCCCAGTCCTTGTGAGACAGAGCCATATAATAATGATATTTATTGATTTTCAGTTTCACAGACAATTTTACTACACACCTCTCTCACTTACCACCTTACTACACTCACTCTCACTCAGTACACTCATACATACACGCACACACACACCTCTTCATCATCATCTTTTTTACATTGTAAATAATGTTTTCTCACATATACGTAAAGCAGCGGTACAGAATTGCACATTACTGTACTTTGTATTTGCCCCATTTTATATTGTGAGCTGACATTTTAATATTAGATTTGGCTATAATTGTTTCAAGTTGGTAAATCATTTTAATTTTTGAGTCTAACATTCTAATTAATGGTAAAGAACGTTTTTGTCTACAATAATATAAGCATTGTCCATATTGTTCGCTTAGTAAAATATATTCTATATACAAGGCTAAAAGGTTAAGAAATGGTTAAAGACATTTTCTCTTGTTAAAAATTAAACTGTTTGAACCAAACGTTTTCGGCTGTTTGCCATCATCAGGGTTGATGATGGCAACATTTCAATTTTTAACTATTTCTTAACGTTTTAGTTTTAGAATGATAATATATAAAGCATTGCTTGGTAACTATTAGAACGTGGCTTCCAAATAATTCACCATTGCACCCTACAATACCAAACATTATATCTTTATCAGAGATATTAGTGATTTTAATTCCTTCTTTATTAAACCATTTTATCACTTCAGCCCAAAAATTCTTAGAGTAATGACAACATGAAATAAGGTGCACAAGGGATTCGTCCATTTCTCCACAAAAGCAACATGCTGTAGTTAATGCAAGTCCAACTTTGAACAAAAAGCATTTCTTACCAGACATCTGTTGAGCAATTTGTACTGAAATTCACGCGATTTTGTATCTAAGGCAGCGCAAAAAAGCAAGCTCTAGGCTAAGACATCATCAATAAAGTTGGCGTTAAATTTCAGCTGAGCAGTTGGTGGTGTGATGATTCTATTTCGAAGTTCCTTATAGACGGTTTTGGAAGCCGCTGTTTAGATTAGAACAGTTTGTTTGATCTCATCATATATATTAAAAGGCTTATCCTCTATGTAGGAAATTGCTTTTAAACCTTCGCGTCATTCAAGTGCTAAAGCATCCATTAAAGCAAGAAGTCTAAAGGCATCGAGTGACCGGAAATGTTTAGTTCCCTCAGCCTGCGATTGTTTTTAACAATAAGTTCATTGTTATCGGAGACTAAATCCCCAATTTTAATTATTCCTTTCTCTGCCATTTTTTTTGAAATACACAGACTTTCCTTCAATACAAATAAACTTATTATTCCAAAGAACAATTTTGCAAGATCGTTTCCATTTAATTTCTGTACGCTTCCCCTAATTGCAGCGGAGCACTTTGCAAAACTTTTCAAGCGTTCCTCATAGAATTTTGGTAGCGTTATCGGCAATTTCTGCAATTCAAAGTTGCAACATAAAACTAATTTTCCATTAACAGGTTTTAGGTAGTACATAAGAATTGTTTTCCAGCTGCTCGGCTGATCGCTTGCCAATTTCTTGCAGCAAAGTACTCTCTGCGTTTCATTAATAGACTCTAGATGTGGGGCTTTCAATCCTCCGTCTTCGATTTCACTGAGGAGAGTAGAACGCTTAACTATATCCTTTCCCTTCCAAATAAAATCAAAGATAATTTTATTTGCCCATTCAAAAGTAAAATCAGTTAGTTAAAGCTATAACATAAATTCAGGGCTAATTTCGCAAATTTATTACAGTTTTAACAAATACTGATATCGTGACAGTGCCCCTTTAATCGGTTATAGAAACCAACAATGGAATCAAGACTATTTAAGTGGTCGTATGTCCTAAGTTAAGGCCCGACCAAACGCTTACAACATTTCAACCCGACTGCTGGTTGCAGGTTGAAAAAGGTTGGCAGAAGAGCACAATGAATGTTGGCGCAACGAAATTGCAATGTTTGGTGTTGAAATGTGGCAAGCGTTTAGGCGGGCCGTTTGCACATCATTCGTCAATAGGCCCTTTGCAGGATCCAGTCACATGGTACGGAATAAATTACGCTGGCACGCAAATAACCCAGTGGGACTTTCAAGACAAAGGAAAGTCGGGCTGGACTGGTAAGAGTTCCTTTGTTTTGGAAGTCCCACTGCGTTATTTGCGTCCCAGCGTAATTTATTCCGCACCATGTGACCGGATCCTGCAAAGGGCCTATTCCCAAACTTTCAACAGCGTAATGACATTACACATTGTTTGATCGCTGATGTAATTGCACATTAGAGGCCCTCAGGCATTAAATTCACTGCTGGTAAATGCCCATTACATTTTCTTTTATTTTCTGCACAGGTTTCGCAAGGCCTTCATACTTTTCCTAAAGGACCCTTATGGCAAGTCACAACCATTGATCACTGCCAGTAGACAGGCAGATCATCCCTACGCAGCAAAGAATTTTATTCGCAGGACAGAAAATTAGGACTCTCAGAAAGTAAATTTTAAGCCATAAGGTGGCGACAGGCTTGACATATTCAAATCACTTGCCTGTTGTGTAGGAATAAAAAGATGCAGGATTTATTTGCTCTTTAAGCTCTTTAAAATATAATAACAGCTTGATTCTAACATCAGGGCAAGATCTTTAAAGTAAAAATAGAAAAAAAGCTCTGTAGTATTATTTAACTGTGTCGTGTTTTTTTTTCTCAAAATTAAGTTGAAACGGTATTTTTAACACGCGAGCGAAATAATTTATCTGCCAGTTATGGTTCTTTTGGTAATACAACGAAATACACTGCTATTGTTAGGAATGTTAGTACCTCGTAAT
>JAHPZR010002043.1:70000-77500 GCA_019787425.1 Platygyra sinensis
GAACAAGCTATGGAGCCGCAGCAATGTGACCATTTCTTATCACGGTAGGCGAGATTAAGGTAAGAAATAACTCCAAGTATTTAGTAAGCTACTTATTCTTCTATTTTTCCTCAAGATTTTTCACGATAACGATTTATAAACCGACATATTTGTCGCGTGCATTCTGTGCTCGCTGACCGCTACATAGACCCTTTGCATAAATGGCGTCTAAATTTGAATAACAATACTTGGTACATCCATAGCTTCACACTCATGTGAAATTTCCTTTGTCTTGAAACATGAACGTGAGGCTAAGGATGTACCAAGTATTGTTATTCAAATTTAGGCGCCATTTATGCAAAGGGTGTATGTTTAAGCTTAATTATTCAAAATTAGCCTTTGCTAAACATGTTCGTTTGCAGCTTGAAACTGTCTTTAAATTGCTATAACTGATATCTAGAGGCTTAAAACAATTATTTAACCGGATTGAGACCCACAGGCAAACATTTCAGGGTCAACGTTCGAGATAATAATCGCGGCGTGAAAGGTCAAAATGTCAAGCAATTAGCTCAGGTGTCTGGTTTCAAGACGCTGTCAAATTTTTGCGTTTTATTTACCCAAGCTAATTTTGCGATAAAAAGTGAGATGAAGTGATACTTTTATCCAGAAAAATAGTTTTGGGAGGTAAATCCATGTACCAGATTGACTTTTTGGTCCACGAATTTGACCTAACTTTGGACGTGACGCGACATCGCCGTCGCGTATAATTTTGAAAATTTGTTAAAAATTCAGGTTCAAATTACATGGGGATCTGACAATGCGAAATAAGTACTAAAACATTATATTTTAATAATATGGGTTAGCTTTTCCAGCCACGCACAGCATCTTGGCTCGCCAGCCTTCGTAAAAAGTGCAATTTCAGGGCCGAGTTTGGCTCTTTTAGGGGCAAAATACAAAAGGTGGTCTGGAGAAGAAAATAAAAATCCAAACAACCTCAAAGTTTCTGTTTTGAAACAAGTTAGTAAAAACCTTCTTCCTGACAAATTTTCAGAAAATCGATTTTTTTCTATCTTGCATAGGTATAGATGACCGTTACAGCAAGGCGCTCTTAAGTGGTCGTATGTCCTAAGTTAAGGCCCGACCAAACGCTCACAACATTTCAACCCGACTGCTGGTTGCAGGTTGAAAAAGGTTGGCAGAAGAGCACAATGAATGTTGGCGCAACGAAATTGTAATGTTTGGTGTTGAAATGTGGCAAGCGTTTAGGCGGGCCGTTTGCACATCATTCGTCAATAGGCCCTTTGCAGGATCCAGTAACATGGTACGGAATAAATTACGCTGGCACGCAAATAACCCAGTGGGACTTTCAAGACAAAGGAAAGTCGGGCTGGACTGGTAAGAGTTCCTTTGTTTTGGAAGTCCCACTGCGTTATTTGCGTCCCAGCGTAATTTATTCCGCACCATGTGACCGGATCCTGCAAAGGGCCTATTCCCAAACTTTCAACAGCGTAATGACATTACACATTGTTTGATCGCTGATGTAATTGCACATTAGAGGCCCTTAGGCATTAAATTCACTGCTGGTAAATGCCCATTACATTTTCTTTTATTTTCTGCACAGGTTTCGCAAGGCCTTCATACTTTTCCTAAAGGACCCTTATGGCAAGTCACAACCATTGATCACTGCCAGTAGACAGGCAGATCATCCCTACGCAGCAAAGAATTTTATTCGCAGGACAGAAAATTAGGACTCTCAGAAAGTAAATTTTAAGCCATAAGGTGGCGACAGGCTTGACATATTCAAATCACTTGCCTGTTGGGTATGAATAAAAAGATGCAGGATTTATTTGCTCTTTAAGCTCTTTAAGATATAATAACAGCTTGATTCTAACATCAGGGCAAGAACTTTAAAGTAAAAATAGAAATAAAGCTCTGTAGTATTATTTAACTGTGTCGTGTTTTTTTTTTCTCAAAATTAAGTTGAAACGGTATTTTTAACACGCGAGCGAAATAATTTATCTGCCAGTTATGGTTCTTTTGGTAATACAACGAAATACACTGCTACTGTTAGGAATGTTAGTACCTCGTAATAGTAATGCGTCTTGTAATTAATGTTTCTTTTTAAATAAAGTGCACATTCAAATAAAAATTTCCAAAAGTTATATATAACAAAAAATCCCTTTGATCTATAATTATATCCTGGAAATCTAAAGTTGAAAGTGCGATTGATTTGTAGATATTTTTATTCGATAGCAGGGCGAAAATGTGCTAAATAGATTACTTTCAGTATTGTGCTCATTGCTGGAAAAGCAGTAAATTAGAACCCATTACTATAGTTATACTCGAGCTTTCAATTTAACCATGAATTGTTTATGGCTACATCTTTTTAAATTTCATTGGAAAAGTTTACAAATGAGTGTCGAAAAAAGCGAAACCAAAGTTATCATCCTGGCCAATCACATATTACACAAAAAACTAGTGAACTAATCAAAACTCCAAGCAAATACATAAAACTAGCACGGAGGGTGGAGAAAGCACATGAGCTAGTCACGATTGATTTTGTTTCATTTCTTATTGGATGAGATAGTGGCGCGAGAATTCTACACCAATCGCAAATCGTACATGTACTTGCGAAGTACTTTCCAATTTTAAGTAAAAGGTGCTCAACTGCCCTATAAGAAGGGTGACTTATTAGTTAATTTAAGTTAATTAATCAGTTACTACCGCAATTGTTTGCACCTCTTGGTTAAAATATGCATTTAATCTTGTAAAAGTTGTAAATGAAGGGTGCGTTTGTCGTTGGCTGTTCGGTGGTGTGGTCGAAGCCACTGTCAAACCGGAGTAGATAACGTTGATTATTAATTAGCATAATTTCCAAATCATCTCTTACATGTAAGTGCTAGCTAATTTTCTTGCAAGTAATATCAATAATCTCTGTGAGCAATATCATACCATGTTTTCAAGTTGGTGGCACTATTGAATTTGCACTGAAATTCATTTCTGCGATCAGTTCCAAATATGCAATAAATTGCCCCGAAACTGGTAGTTGTTTCCGTCAGCCGAAAAAAATTCGAGAACTACTTTATTTGACCTCCCAATATCGATCTTTCGTCGATCTAATGATAAAATTATCCCTTGAAGTGGCAACTGCCAAAACTCTGTTAACGTTCAGGGGACTTTTTTCAACAGTTTTGATGATTTTTCCACCCTGGCCTCGTCTTAGGCATTGGTTTGAAAACTCAGTCCTTATTACATGTAATTGTCAATTTAACGTTGGTGTCGAAAATAAATTAAATTTAGATTAACTTGGCAGGCTCGGGGAAGGTATTAAATCTAGCTCCGACAAGTAGATTATTGCGAAAAGCCTAAAAAAGGCCAACTCATGCTGCTTTTCACTTAAACAGTAGGCAGGTGTGTGTGTAAAACCAGCAAGTCAGCAAAGTTAATTATGCGGGCAAACGATTTCGTGATCAGAGCCTTGAGTTTCTCACTGCATTCTCATTTCGGTTATTGAAAGGAAAAGAGAGCGAAACTGGAGGAGAAAGAGTTGGAGATACAACACCGACGTAAAGTTTCACGGCATTCTCGGTATTCATGTGGGATCGTTTAAACAAAATAAACGGATGCTTCCGCTTTTCTGGTGTTTTAAAAGGAGAAATGGTGCATGGATCTGGCATGTTATTCATTGTCATAGCAACAGCAATAATTAGAATTTTCAACAGTAATAATATCTACAATAAGAAAAACAGATTATCTCTCGGTGCTTTCTGATTATTTTTGCTACAGTTTCTCAAAAGAGATAACACATTTCTATTTAGGTAGTGTTAATTGCCAGTTAGGTGATCTCCAAAATAAATTTCAGGATCCTGTTTCAGTTATTCGGCTTCACCAACAGATGTTTAGAAGGCCCTAGGATGTTTATTCGATCTTATATTACTGACGAGGGACTCATTTTTGGAATTCGCCCTGCTTTTGTTTGGAGTCATTCTGGCGTAACCTAACAGAGGCCTCTGACGAAAATTAACAGTCTTTTACGAATATGTTTTTGTTTCTGCTGAGATGATGGGTAATGTGATATTGAACTTGCGATCCCTTGCGTCCTAAAGATGCAAGATATTAAACAATTATTGGATGAGGTTGAGCATGATATCATGACAAAACCGAATTCAATAATTGTTTTATTATACATTTTTCACATAATTCATCATCAGAAACAGAAGCGAAACGTTCAGCCATTTTGTTTCTAAGGAGAACACTCCAAGGGGCTTAGTAACCAGGCAGACGTTGAACTTGACATGATAAATGCAATATCTGCAGGAGATATTGCATTTATCATGTCAAGTACACAAGCTATTGTGAATTGATTGAATGCTCTCGGCCAATCAGATTTTTTATAGTGAGTCTGATGTATAATAAAACAATTTACAAGTCAACTAGCGTCTGCGGCTAACCTCCAAGGGTAAAAATTGTTTCTTAGATCTACATGTATGATTAAATTGAAAAATATACGATATGTGTGACAACACATTTCAATTTTTGACCAGATGACTCAGAATTAAAAGTTTTAACCCAGTCTCTTAGTGACACATTCTGACCGGAGTCATTTAAATTGACAACCATGAATGAAAAC
This sequence comes from Platygyra sinensis, assembly GCA_019787425.1. Taxonomy (NCBI): domain Eukaryota; kingdom Metazoa; phylum Cnidaria; class Anthozoa; order Scleractinia; family Merulinidae; genus Platygyra; species Platygyra sinensis. Next base: position 74,610 of record JAHPZR010002043.1, read on the forward strand.
GGACGAGACATTGGCGAACAACCAAACCTAAATCAATTCTGTTTTTCATGATAGTAGGGAGTTTTAGCAAAGGACGACGGCAACGGCGACGAGAGCGTCACCAAACAAAAGATTTAATGAGCAAAACAATAGCTATGCACGTGCGTTTTGAATCTTTGTACATTTCTTTGCCGTACTCTGCGAAACAACAACGTGAAATGACCAAGTTCTACGTATTTTGGAAAACGCGAGCCGCAATGGCTAATATTTCGTATTTTCTTTTGGAACTGAACGCTGTCAGTGCATGTTTAACCTGAGCAAGTTCTTAGACCGATAGGCGTCCTGAACAGATTTACAAAGTTGCGACATCCAAAGGTAAAAAATAAATTCATTTTTTACAAGGCGTCGTCCCAGCCGTCGCCGTCGATATTGCTAAAACTCCCTAATGACAGTACTATGGCAGTATGGAAACCCGGGTGAAATTTGTTTAATCTGGTCCTCGCTAAGTCATACGTGATGTCTATAATTGCTTGGATACCACGCAGGTGCGGAAATTTAAACAAAAGAGTTAAAATGCATGTGCACTATTATGTCTTATTGGCTGCCTTGCTAATTTCACAAAGTAAACACACACGAATGGTTCAAACAGTTTATATTATTACCTGGGAAAGATTAGTAAGTTGTGAAGAACAGTTGGTGAAACAGTCTTGGATCTATCAAACAAAATTTTGATCTCAGAAATTTTGATACATCTTATTTCGCTACGATGGTCAATATGTACAATAACTGTTCTGTCAACTGCCAAGAAGAACAAGGGAGAATTTCAGACAACAATGTTTGCTTCCGTTTTCCTGTGTTCGAAGTGGAAAATGTTCCTCAGGAACTCATCGTGTTTAACTGCATAGTCAACGTTATGCTTTTGATCACAGCAATAGTAGGAAATCTTTTGGTGTTATATGTAGCATGGAAGACGCCTTCTCTTCGCTCCCCGTCGATTGTTTTGCTTTGCGGACTTGCCACAACTGATCTCGCTGTCGGTCTTGTCGTTCAGCCCTTGTTTCTTTCCATGGAACTTATGCCACTTCTCTCGAACTCAGCAGAGTATCACTGCAATTTGGGAAAAGCATTCATCACCATGTCCTATTGGGTATGCAGTGCATCTTTATCGACTATTGTAGCGATCAGTGTGGACAGGTTATTTGCCCTCAGTTATCACCTGAGATATAATAGTATTGTAACTGTTCCACGAGGGTTGTGCGTTCTGACGCTAAACTGGTTGACTGGCGGATTTCTGGCAAGTCTGATATTGTGGAGTGGAAATGAAGTGTTCCTTGCTGTCATGGCCGTGGCAGTTGCCATATTCCTCTGCATGTCTACGTATGCTCATGTAAAAATATATCTCGTCGTTCGCCGTCATAAGCAACAAATCCAAACCCAAGCAAAGGCAGTTCAAGCATGCGTCGGAAACGGTTTTAACATGGCACGGTTCAAAAAGTCGGTTGTCAACGCTTTTCTAGTTCATTACATTCTTCTTTTTTGCTATACGCCACTTTTCATTACTTTGCTGTTGACTAATAATGACAAATGGGCTGATTCAGCATTATTGGAAAAGTCCCACATTGCCATAGCTTGGAAATTAACAACGACTGTAGTCTTTATAAACTCCTCTGTGAATCCTTTTATTTACTGTTGGCGTCTTCGAGAATTGAGAGTCGCTGTGAAAGGAACCTTGAAGAAATTTTTCTGTGGAAGTGATTTTGCTGCGGCAAATCCAGACTAGGTACTGAAGAGGTTAAGGTAAAGTCTACATACGAACTAAGTTGCCCATGAGACAGGCGCTTATCTCAGGTCTTTAGATAACATGAAGTCACTAGGAATACAGTATTTTTACTAGTCCATCGCTCGGCTGCCCCAGCATAAAATTCGCCGGTATACATTTATACACCTGGGTAGACGAAGCGCCGGGCACTGAACGTAACAGAATGTCACCGGCCATGACTAGAACCCGGACCGCTGGTCCGGAGTCCAGCGCACAAACCGGGAAGTCCCCGCGCCTCTTACTTCAGGATACAGAGAAAGGATCTTGCGCTTGATAATAATAATAAATAGGTTATCAAGAACGTATTATGCATCACACCGGGTCTCTACCCGTTTGAGAGTCTTTACATAAAAGAGCTTCTCTTAGAAGTAGAGTTTTTGATGACATTTGGTAAGTCGTTCTGAGTCAGTTTGGAATAGACAGCAGATTTGAGCTACATTAGCGTACTAAACGCCGGGGCGTGCAATGAAATAAAAGTTCGTTTATACAGGGGTAAGATGAGCCGACTTCTTCGCTCTGACAGTCAGCCCAACAGCTGTATTTTGCAACAATTGTTTGTAGTTGAATTACAAGCATGGATGAGGCTCTCCGCAACAAAATCAGAACTTGTTATTTCTTCTCAAGAATGCCGCATTTTGTAAAATAACATATTCTCTGTAATCCTTTATAGTTTTATTAGTAAAATCAACAATATACGCACTGACGAAAATTACTGAATTTGCTTTATCATAAGAAATAGGATGGGGCAAGGTCAAATGAAGAACAGTATCAGGCGGAAACAGGTAAAGATTCGTAATTCTAAAGACACACTATACTCAATACGGAGAGATGCAATGACTTGTTATCTCCAGCCGGGTAATCTTTGGAGTAATTTTGCTTCGAAAGGCAAAATTTTTTTTGACGTGGAATGTAAATCTTAAATGAATGTAAAACTTTCAAGACAAACTTCTATATTTGGCGGGGCTTGCTTTGCGTCCAAGTCTCTTCTGGGATTTTAGGGTAAAAAGACTTTGTAATTCTTTTCTGAAAGCCTCTGTGCCATATGACAATATTGATATATCGAGTATGGCTTATTCCTATTTGTTTTTCTACT